>CAUYTI010062097.1:0-20252 GCA_963575145.1 Galago senegalensis
GCTTCTTCCATGACCTGGCAATTATGAATTGGGCTGCAATGAACATTCTGATACAGATATCTTTATTATAATGTGAGACCAAAAATCACACTACAATAAAGATTTAGAATCATTTTTGAAGTTCTATTTAATTTCCCTTCCTAAGACATTAGGGACTGAGTTGTGCCCTCTCTCATGTCCATATGTTAAAGCTCTAACCTTCACTCTGGTGTAATTGTATTTGGAGATGGAGGAGGAGATAAAAAAAGGTCACATGAGGTCTTATATTGGGACCCAGTATGATAGACCTGATGTCCTGATAAGAAGTCATGAGAGTAGTATCTCTCTCTCTCTCTATCCCTCTCTCTTTCTATTCCCCACCCCCTCTCTCCCTCTGTCTCTACTCACTCATCCAGGAGAGACCTTGAAGACACAGCAAGAACACCACTATCTACCAGCTAGGATGAGAGACCCCTCCCCAGGATCTGAACATGCCAGCATCCTGATCTTGGCCTCCTAGTCTCTGGAAGTGTGAGATAGTAAATTCCTATTGTTTTAGGCCACCCAATGTGTAGTCTTTTGTTAAGGCAACTCAAGCAGACCACATGAAGCTTAACACAATCATATAATTGTCTATATGTACAGACATTCATTCAGCTCCTTTTTCAATATCTACACCCTTATTAGACCATGAGTCGGGGAGCAGGGCCCTGCCTGTCTCATCTATTATAGAAACATCTAAAGACCAGAACGTGTCTGGCATACAGTAGAGACTTGTTTATTTTGCTGATTGAATGGAACATTCCAATTCCTGACCCAAACGAGAGCCAACGTATCAGTGGTGATAATTTTAAAAGACAAACCAGTATGCGGCTTAGAGCCCAATAACCTTCTATGTAAAACAACATTGTCATCTTTGGAGGTTCTAGTAAATTCAACACTTTCCATGACAAGAAGCAGTGTTTATTAAAAGGTGAGCAAACCAGTTTAACTATGGAAACCCAGGGTAAACCTGCGATGTGCTGTGGGTTTTATTTATTTATTTATTTTGCAGTTTTGGGCCAGGACTGGGCTTGACCCACTACCTCTGGCATATGGGGCTGGTGCCTTACTCCTTTGAGCCACAGGCGCCACCCTGAGCTGTGGGTTTTTACAGAACTTCTGTTTTTCTCTGGTAAATGTTCGTGCTACAGAGCTCTGCGGGAAGGCCTTGCTGTTTGACTTTTACTGATTAGCAGGAAATTAGACCTTTGCACTTGCTCTCAGGGCCTCCATTTCTTTACAGTATTTCACCTTCTGAGGCCTTAAGGGTTTCCCATCATTACACAAAGACTGATGCTATGTAAAGAGCAAGGCTGTCAACTAAGGCTTATCACGTCTTTGAAAAGAAGGCAGCCGTGTGAGGCACAGACAAGATCATCTGTATTGAAGTTGGTGGCAAAAAGAGCATGAACATGATCCCTTTATTAAGTTTAAGCGCTGTCTTGTTAATCCGTATGTTTTCTCTTCTGAATCAGAGCACGTCTGAGCTGGTGTCTGTTGGGGGAAATATGACACCCAGGGAAGTATTCTGAAGAGCGACTCTTAGCTATTCATTGAGTGGAGAGAGGGGGCTTAACGCACTTTCTGGATTGCCGATGGCACTTTTCCTTCTTGCTCCACACCCCGAGTCCCCAGTGCACTCAGGACGTGCTGTGAGCAGAGGATGAAAGTGACTAAGAGGTGGCACCTGTGGCTCAAAGGAGTAGAGCGCTGGCCCTATATGCAGGAGGTGGCGGGTTCAAACCCAGCCCCAGCCAAAAACTGCAAAAAAAAAAAGAAAGAAAGTGACTAAGAAGGTAAGAGGGGCCGGCCACAAGGGAGACACAGCCACTGGCTTGCTTTGGTCTGGCCTTGTCTCGGTCCCTCTGAGAGTTCTCCGGGGCCAGAGCATTTGAGCACCACATGTGGAGTAGTTTTCTGGTGCTTTGCAGGTGACTTCTTAACCCTAAACATCAAGGTAAATGGACTTAAAAGAAACAAAAGATTCTCAGACCACACTGAGACCTTTGAACAGGAAACTATAATTTCTAGGGATGGAGGGAAAAGACAACGCAAAATAGCAAAAAACAGTTAGTGTCTACCGCAGAGACAGAAATCTCTGGAAAATACTACGGCTGTACCAGGAGAAAGGAGACCGGGCCTTTGAGGGGTGACCACAGTACTGGCCTGTGGGCTGTGTTCTCAGAGACACTGCTACAGGTCCAGGGCATCAACAATTTTTTTATGGAATGAACAATGTCATCTACATGTTACTTAAAAAAAACGTCGCCGTTATTGCTGCGCGTTTTCAAAGGGTTGTTGGAAATGTCACTGAGTTCAGATCAGCTTTTTCCCCTCTTAGGGACATAATAGACACTGAACACACAACTATTCTCTTATGGTTGTGTCCCCAAATACCGCCATGAAAACGGGGACTTTGTACTCTTTCTGTAATAAACTTCTGTGAGATGTCCCCGTTTCCTCACACTTTTCTCTAACAAGGCCCCTTTCTCCTCAGTATCTCTCTCTCAGGTAATCTCCATCTTTTCCCCTCATCTTCTGGGCTCTGATGGCGACGTCCTTTCCCTGCCAGGCGTCCTCAGCTTCCCTATTCCTCTCCTGTGAGAAATGGTCGGTATTACCCTCTCCCTTGGGGCCCTGTATGTTCGAGGGTCAGGATGAGGCTATTTCCTGGCAAAAGACAAGGATGGGCAGGGAAGATTCTCCACGCGACGGGAGCAAAGTGTTTTTATGGCTGACGTCAGTCAACAGCTCAACCTATGGCCAAGATCAGCACGGCTGGTGGTTTTTACCTTTCGCGTTTTGTGTGGGTTCCTCATTCTCGATGACTTCTTAATGTCCACTTCGGTAGTATTTACACATCCAGGCTGGAAATGGAAAAACAGGGAGAAAGAGGAATTTTTGAGAGTAAAGTTCCTGACTGGGACATCCAGTAACGATTCATTCTCCAGAGCCTGAGCCAATGCCACAGGGATGCAAGTTCCTGGCGGTGCTTTCTAGGCGGCCATAGCAGTCGGCTGTCATGCCCCACATCACACCCTTTAACGTCTCACATCTGAAGTCCTCAGATGCTGTTCTCAAATAACTCCCAGAGAAACAGGACAAAGAAGCAGTTGGGCTTTGCAAGTGAAAATGGGTGTTGATATTTATAGCTGCTATCTCAACACACAGAGCAAGGGCATCCACAGGCACATGGGCCAGGGCGTCCTGCTGATCCCTGCACACAGCCTCCCACAGAGGGGGCCCTCTGTGTCCAACGTGGCATAGTTATTACACGGCTGCTATCTTTTCCCAAGCTGGAAAACTAATGTGGCATTTAGTTGAGCCAGCTCGATTCCCAGAGTGAATTTTCTTACAGTAGTTGTGAAGTCCAGCAACTGAGAATATTTGTTTTCCGCAGACGGAATGTGCAGTGGAGTTCTCGGCTAAAATGAGGGACATGAGCACAGAAAATGGTGATCAATAGACCGAGCTGCTCTCCATAAGTTCCTGCCTGTCCTTTTTACTTCCCTTGGGGAAGGGAAGCCCTTTAAAACAGAGGAGTTGGAGGAAAAGGACGAGTTTTCAGGAATCTCAGCTTGCCTCGGTTATTTTTCTCTTGGGCTGAAACAGATAGCTCTAAGCTTCTTTTGTATTTGTAGTAGGAGAAGAGAGACAGGAAAGAAGAGGAAAAAAGAGGAAAGAAGAAGAAGAGGAGGAGGAAGAAGAAGAAGAAGAAAAAAAGGAGAGGGGGAGGGAGGAGGAGGAGAGGAGGAGGAAGGATCAGGGCGGGGAAGGGCATTACCAATCAGGAAACAGAGAAGACAGGATTCAAAGACCCATTTTTGCCAATCTAGAGAAGGCCCTGGATATCACTCATCTGTGACAAACGATTAGATGTTAATGATTACATGCATTGTGTTTTCTTTCCTTCCAAGCTTTTGGTGCAGGATTTAGGGATCTCTGGCACCAGTAAAACACAGTGAGTTGTACGTCTCTGCTCAATTTCTCTACTTCTGACCGCAGACTGCAAGAAAACTGAAGCTTGAGAAACTAGGAATGGGGAAAAGTCTTTTGTGGAGCTGGGATGGGGGTGAGGCAGGACAAAGGGCAGTGCTGATGTGAGTAGAAGACTAAGCTGCTCTCCACAACCCTGGCATGGACATTTTCCTTAAAGAACCTTGTCCTGATAGCACAAGTATTGGGGCCAAGCTCCACCCTCATATTGTAATAAATAAGGAGGTAAATGAGGAAATCAGTATTTTATTTTTTCCACAAAGATGACAAGCAGAATATATTCAGACACACACACACACATACACGGCATTATAAACATTAAATAAATTATAAGTTTGGCTTACATTACCTGTTTAGGAATAAAAACAGCTTCTTTGGCATGGTGGTCAGCCTCGCAGTGTAGGAGGAAGGGGGCACCCCCAGCTGAGTGGAGTTAATTTACTGGGTGACGCTGAGCAGTGCACTTAAAGTCTCCCAGCATCTGGCGGCTCAATATCTGATAGTCTGATTTAATTTTTCTGTGATCGATCTAGACATTCTGCTTTTCTAAAGATCCCCAGTGAGTTTAATAGGAAGCCGGAGTTCAGGGCTACAAGGAGAATGCTTTGAAAATATGAAAGGGTCATGTTTTCATTTCTATTTGATTTCTGGTTCTTTGCAGCCTTTCCTCCCATTAGGGGAGGGGAGGCATGAAAATTATTTAACCACCTTATCAATATATCAAAAGCTAAGCGTGGCAAGATGGGGCATGGTGATGTTCTTTGAAGTGGTAAGGGGTGGGAATAATCAGGATATGATAGCCAGGAAAGAGAAGATGTTTCTTCATGACACAGGAGAAAATGGAGATAAAGGTAAAATCCAGAGCTCAGCAGGTGCTTTGTTCATCTCCGCAGGGAAAGAAGCCTTAGGAGGAGTGACAGGGAGTGACAGAAACTCCCAGACAAATGTGACAGAGCCTTTGGGTAGCTAGTCCCAGGCTCCTACAAGAAGCCCCATGTGTTTAGCCGGGCGTTGTAGCAGGAACCTGTATTATCAGCTACTCGGGAGGCTGAGGCAAGAGAATCGCCTAAGCCCAAGGAATTGGAGGTTGCTGTGAGCTGTGACACCACAGCACTCTACTAACAGTTAATAAGTGAAACTCTGTCTCAAAAAAAAAAAAAGCCCCATATGTTCATATCTAATGTGATTCTTTAATATCAGATGGGCATTAGCAAGAAAGATGTGTTGAAGACAACACAGCAGGGAGGAATGTGTTGCACGCCCCAGTAGTTCAGGGCACAGCGGTTCTGAGAATAGTAGGGGGATGGCTGCTTGGGCTTGGGAAAAAAGCCACTGAGTGCAGGGAATTCATGCTGGGAGCAGCTATCTGGGATGCGAACTCCAGCAGTGAGTGCCAGAGGAAAAGATGGTACCTGTCGTGGTGGTCCTGGGAGCAGCCCACAGATGCCGGACTGTCTAATACAGACATAGACAAGCATCTGGCAGAGGTCCTGGCCCTCATCCCTCACTGCACGAGCTCATACAGACAAATCCTGATTTTGTGCATCTTTTCATATGTTTGTTGGTTGGCAGCAAAACCCATGTGCCACGTGTCTAAACTGTGGGTGAGTATGTGTGGTCACACGGAGTGACCTGATGGACACCAGAGACTTGGGCCTGGGGGTGAGCCATGAATAATACCTATGGGGTATCATGTACACTACTCAGGTGATAGGAACACTTACGCCCAGACTTTACCACTGTACAATACACCCATGTGATGAAACTCCACTTGGGCCCCCTAAATCTAGTGAAATTAAAAAAAAAAATCTATACCCCAAAATCCTATCCAAAACCAATCTTGAACAGTAGCAGAGAAAGTCCAAGGGGAACTGAAAGTGTGTAATCACTTATCCTTGAAAGTTATCAAAACTGACTTTACATTCAGCAGTGCATGGAGCAGGCACATTGAAATCTATCCTTCCAATAAGTTTCTGAGAAAAAAAGACCAATTACAGAAAATACAAAAATGTATTTTCTTTCCACATCTGAAGAGTCTGAACTAATTGAACTCTAAAACCCCTTCTATAATCAGCTTTGTTCCTAATCAATTTTATTTCACAGCAGGTGAGATAATTAACAATTGGCCCCATGGTTAATTGTGTCAACCATTGAAGGAATGAAGTGGAAAGAGCTTTCTCCCCATAGGAAGGTTTCTGACTGGCAGTCCCAAAGAGAATTAAATTTTTCATCCTCAAATTTCGAAGATGGTGGCTTTTTAAATTTGATTAACGAACCATTAGCAGACATCTAAAATTCCCACTAGAGCCAATTATTGACACCACTACTCAGCAAATTAATAAGAAAGCATTGAGTCTAAAAGCCAAGGTTCTTAGAGACTGAACCATAAGTTGTGTTTTTAGAACCCGGCTCCCATCCCAGGAAAATAAAATCTGCTAATGGTTAAAATAATAAGCTGCATCTGCTTGTCTCTGTGGCCCTCCATCTTCCTGTCATTTCTAAAGTGCCTCTTGGGGCAGCTAATGGTTAACCAGATCTATGCTATCTACATTAACTAGAAAATTCTTGACAATTAAAACAGCTTTGAAGCCCTGTTGGCTTTGTATACTTCTGGATAATTCAGGTCATGATGTAGGGTTGATAACCCCCCAATAACTGCTTTCAGAAGTCATGCACTGCAGTCAATGTAATACGGCAATCATTTTTGAAAATTCTTATTTTTTTGAAATTTTGGCCTGGGCAGGGCTTGAGCCGCATCCTACTTCTTGAGCCATGGGTGCCATCCTTGAAAATTATTTATTATTCAAGAAATATTTCTATCTGCATCCAATGTTAGATCTTATGATAAATAGTCAGATACAGAAATGAAGGCATACTCCATACCTTAATAACCTCTTAATTCAATAAAGAGAAAAGGCACAATAAGAGTCACAATACAGGAGGGTCATGACTAGGTACGAGTTGACTCAGAGCACGACACAACAACAGAACCTTTTGGACATCCACTCTGGTTTTTTGTTTCTGTTTTTTATTTTTTTGACACAGAGTCTCACTCTGCCACCTTGGGTAGAATGCCGTGATGTCATGGCTCACAGCAACCTCAAGCTCTTGGGCTCAAGTAATCTTCTTGTCTTAGGTTCCCAAGTAGCTGGGACTATAGGTGCCCACACAACACCCAGCTAGTTTCTTCTACTTTTAGTAGAGATGAAGTCACAATCATGTTCAGGCTGGTCTCCATGGTCCCCAACACCTAAGCTCAAGAAATCCACCCACCTCAGCCTCCCAAAGTACTAGGATTACAGGCATGAGCCACTGCAACTGACTCAGACATCCACAGTCTGTTGGTTCCCCCCAACACAGTCAAGAAATATTATTTTTAATGTTGCTTTTAAGCAACTTTTTTGTCTTGGTTATTTCCAAAAAAGGCACTATCTTTTGGAGCATATATAACATATACCACTAGCTGGCACCAGATTCACATAAAATGTTATACATACATTTATTTTCTGCAGAACTAAACATATCTTCCCAGTAAGATATAAATAACATTACCATTACCAAGTGGGCACTTCATAAAAAATGTTGAAATGTGTATTATTTGATGGATACAGTATCAAGCGCATAGTATTGCTGGATTTAAGAAATAATAATATCTACATTGGCCTGGAAGAGAAAAACATGTTATGTCTGCTGACTCAGAGGTGAATTTATTTTCAGCAGCACTAAACTGGGTTGTAATATTATTATAATATTATTTATTAGGAAGCAGAATTTAATACTGGGCCACCAACTCCTGAAGGAGTGAGAGGGACAAATATATCACTGAGAAAAGTTACTGCCCCAGCATTCACGTGAGTATTGCCTTCAGCAGATGCAAAAGAGAGGCTGGAATTCTGGATTTAATCGCTGATGTTTTATTGAAGAGCATCTGTTTAGTTTAGTTTTATCGAAGAGCACACCATTTAGTCCATTTTGAGGCATAATATATTTTTGTTAGCTGCAGCAGAAGGCACACTGGTGTTCAGGACACCTCAGGAAAACGTGGAGAAGAGCAACATGTGAGGTCAGAACAGAGAACAGCTCCTCGCTGTGAGTGCAGTCACTGTGGCTGGTGTGTAACTGGGCTAGGATGCCCTCAATGACATGTGATTGCAGGTTGAAGAGTTAGTTGGCAAAAAAAGTTGACAGTAAGAGATATGCATATTTGGAAATTCTTTAAACGGCATGATTCTGGGAACAGCAGGGTTCCCCCCTTAACCTCAGGGGATACTTTCCAAGACCTCAGTGGATGCCTGAAACCTCCTATAGTAACAAACCTGTGTTTTACCTACACGTGCGTGACTATGGTAAAGTTTAGCTTATAAATCAGGCACAGTAGCAGATTGCCAACAGAAACTACTAACGTAACAGAACAATTATAACAATTTGCCACCATGACCACACTGTTTCTTGGGACCATTATGAAGCAAATGAGGGTTACCTGAAGAAACACAAGCATTGCACTCTCACAACCCAGAGGGCTACTAAGTGACAATTTTTCAACTTCACTACAGATTTGTCAGGGTATTAAATGCACTTTCAACATATGATTTCTTTGGCTTTGTGGTGATTTTATTGGGAAGTAGCCCCTTTGTAATTTGAAATCCGTGTATATAATCATCGCTTCAAATCAAAGTAAATTAAAGAAAGAGCTTCACATCTTTTGCCACACAGCCCGAGTTTTAAAATTCAATGTGCCGTGAGTGCATCGAAGCACAATTAAAATGATCCCTGATCATTATATAACGTGGTTATAGATTTTTACAGTGTTCGGCCTCAGGATGTTTATTTTCAAGATCTAGTTCCAGCATTTCTTTCTGTTCTGAGTCAGCTGTCAACCGATTCAGACTGTGATCCTCCTGACTCATCCATTTACTAAGTTCTCCACACAAACTGAGGAAGTTGTTTGAGGAAATTACCCTGAAGTTCCTTCCAGTCCCCCGCCTCTATAGTATTTACTCATTTGATTCCTACTCTGTCTAAGCTTTTGACTACAGATTCTTGACTATGTAATCCCACTTTGATGGGTGCTAAGAACAAATGCTGTGTGCTCAAGAGACAGAAAAAGGAAGATGACTGCCCAGTTGGCTCAGAGCTCTGGAAAGTGGTTAGGTTAGGTAGAAATCGGAGGCCTGGGTAAGAACTTTAGTTTATTTCTAAACATAATGGAAGACTTTGTAGGGTTTTAAACAGGAAAGTGGCTTTGTATCATTTATCTAAAGAGATTCACTCAGACCTATACCTGTCACAAAACTTACCTGAAAATGAGTCATAGACCTAACTCTAAAAAGCTAACCTATAGAACTTCTAGAAAATAACAGAGAAGAAAGTATAGGTTATTGTGAATTTGGTGATGACATTTTGGGGAACACCAAAAACGCAATCCTTGAAGGAAATAATGGATAAGTTGGATTTTGTTAAAATTAAAAACATCTAAAAAAATGCTAAAGATAATGAGAAGATAAGCAATAGACTTGAAAGAATATGCAAAAAAAAAGTTTGATAATTATCCAAAGTAAGTAAAGGACTCTTAAAACTCCACAATAAGAAAATTCACAAACCAATTAAAATATGGACAAACATAGCTGGGCGTTGTACAGGCGTCTGTAGTCCCAGCTACTTGGGAGGCTGAGGGAACAGAATCGCTTAAGCCCAAGAGTTTGAGGTTGCTGTGAGCTGTGATGCTACAGCACTCTACTGAGGGTGACACAGTGAGACTCTGTCTCAATAAATAAATAAATAAATAAATAAAATATGGACAAATGATCTAAACAGACGCCTTACTGTGAAAGATATTAAGATGGTAAACATATTGAGGAAAAGACATTCCACATCAAAAATAATTATTAGTTTTGTACGAAACCTGAAAAAACACTGTATAGCCAAGGCAATTCTTAGTAACAAGAAAAAAAGCCAGAGGCATCACCCTGCCAGACTTTAGGCTGTATTCCAAGTTTAGAGTGATCAAAAGAACATGGTATTGGCACAAAAATAGAGACACAGACATATGGAAATGAATAGAAAACCAAGAGATGAGACTAGTCTCTTACTGCTGTCTGATCTTTGATAAACCAAACAAAAGCACACACTGGGGAAAAGAATCCCTATTCAAGAAATGGTGCTGGGAGAACTGGGTAACCACATGTGAAAACCTGAAACTAGACCCACACCTTTCCCCATTTACAAAAATTGACTCAAGATGGATAAAAGCTTTAAATCTAAGATGTGAAATAATAAAATCCCAGAGAAAAGTATGGAGAAAAACACTTGATGATGTCAGCCTAGGGAAAGATTTTATGAAGAAGACATCAGTGGCAATCACAACAACAAAAATAAACAAATAGAAGGGCGGTGTCTGTGGCTCAGAGGAGGAGAGTGCCGGCCCCATATACCAGAGGTGGTGGGTTCAAACCCAGCCCCAGCCAAAAACTGCAAAATAAATAAATAAAAATAAACAAATGGAACTTAAATAAACTGAAAAGCTTCTGCACAGCTAAAGACACAACAATCAAAGCAAATAGACAATCTTAGAATAGGCAAGGATATTTGCTTTGAGACTATCCTTTGAAAGGTTGATACGTAGGATCTATAGAGAACTCAAATGAATCACCAAAAAAAGAGCAAGCAATCCCATTTATCACTGGGCAAGAGATATGAACAGAACCTTCTCTGAGGAAGATGGACGGATGGCTAACAAACACGTGAAAAAATGTTCACAGTCCCTAACTGTTAGAGAAATGCAAATCAAAACCACTCTGAGATAGCACTTAACCCCAGGAAGATTAACCCACATCACAAAGTCCCACAGTAGCAGATGCCGGTGTGGGTGTGGAGAGAGGGGAACATTTTTACACTGTGGTGGGACTGCAAACTAATACACAGCCTCCTTGGAGAGAACTATGGACAATCCTGAAGGAACTCAAATTAGACCTCCCATTTGATCCCACCATCCTACAGTATTACTATAAAATGTCCTTTTGTCCATTTTACCAAAAGGACACTTGTAGTAGATTGTTTATCCCAACTCCATTTGCAATCGCCAAGATATAGAAACAACCTAACTGCCATCAGCTCAGGAATGGATTAACATTCCTGAGTTGTGGTATATGTATACCATAGAATACTATGCAGCCATAAAAAGATGGAGACTTTACATCTTTTATATTGACCTAGTGGAGGTGAACCACATTCTTCTTAATAAAGTATCATAAGAATGGAAAAACCAGTATCTAATGTACTTAATACTAATATGAAGCCCGTAGCTGATCTAACACATGTCCACATAAGAGAAAAATTCAATTGAATTCAAGTTGGGAGATGGGGGAATGACAGAGGGGGGAGAGGGGAAGGGAGATCAGTGAGCTCTCACTTATTAGGTGGAATGGAAGTGTATATGGCACCCTTCTTGGGTGCGGGACACAACTATAAGAGGGACTCTACCTAAAAAAATGCAGACATCATAATCTAGTTGTTTGTATGCTACATTAATGTAAAATTTTAAAAAAAAAGATGTTCCACATCATACGTCATTTGGAAAATGCTAACTAAAACAATGAGATAGTACTACACACCTATCAGATGGGCCAAAATCCAGAAAGCTGACAACACCAAATGCTGGTGGTGATGAGGCGCAATGGGAACTCTCATTCCTTGCTGGTGGGAGTGCAAAAAGGTACAGCCACTTTGGAAGAGAGCTTGACAGTTTCTTATAAAGCTGAACATTTTCTTAACATATGATCCAGCAATCATTTGCATTGATAATTACCCAAATGAGTCAAAAAACTTATGTTTGCACAAAAACCTATACATGGGTGATTATAGGAGCTTTACTCCTAATTGCCCAAATTTTAAAGCAACCAAAAAGTCCTTCAGTAGGTAAATGTGAAAACTGTGTTACATAAGAAGAATGGAATAGTATTCAGCATTAAAAATAAATGAGCTCTGAAGCCACAAAAAAGACATGAAGGGAATTTAAATGCATGTTACCAAGTGACAGAAGCCATTCTAAAAAAGCTACATATTGCAAGATTCCAACCATATGACAGTCTGGAAAAGGCAAAACTCTGGAGACAGTCAAAAAATTCGTGGTTTCCAGGGATCAGGGGAAATGAAAGGATAGATAGGACCAGCACAGAGGATTTTCTGTATGATACTATACTAGCAAATACACGTCACTATAAATCTGTCCAGACAGGGTGGTGCCCGTGGCTCAAGGAAGTAGGGCATCCGCCCCATATGCCAGAGGTGGCGGGTTCAAATCCAGCCCCAGCACCCCCCCAAAAAAACTGCAAAAAAACCAATTTGTCCAGACACAGAATGTACAGCAGCACCATGCGTGAACTCTGAGCTTTGGGTACTGCTGAGATGTCAAAGTATCTTCAACTGTTAACGAATGTGTCCCTCTGGTGGGGGATGTTGGCAACAGGGGAAGCTGTGCGTGTTGGGGTGTTGGGGGTGGGCAGAGAACTCTTTATACTTTCTGCTTAGTTTTGCTATAAACCTAAAGGGCTCTAAAAAATAAAGTTGACTAAGAAAGAAACAGCTCATTGGGGAGTGCTTAGTGCTTTGGGAGTGGACTATCAGGGTGGGATCAGGGCAAAGCAGACTCAAGGGACCAGCTGGAAGGTTCCTGCATCCACAGGGAGATGCTTCTCACCATGTCCTCACATGGTGGAAGGGGGTCCCTCAGCCCTCTTTTACACGGGTACAAATCCCATTCATGATGATGGGACCTTCATGATATAATCACCTCCCACTGGCCTGGTCTCCAAACACCATCACCTCGGGAGGTCAGGATTTCAATGCATGAATTTTGGAGGGGGTGTGTGGACAACATGAGCGTCCACCCGGGAGCACTCCCTTTACAGGACAGACACGAGGGAAAGGCTGCAGCACACAGCTCAGTTTAGCAAAATCTCTGTGAAGAAGATTAATGCCAAAGATACACTCTGCTGCATTAAGCTTAATTCCCGAAAGGAGAAAAAGATTTAGTGGAGTTAGAAGAGAGGGTTGCACATACATTTCTTTCCTAGAGTATGTATGTATTGATTGCTAAGAGCCCAAACTTCATTTTATTTTCACTGTTGGGGGAAAAATCTTCTCAAATATTCTCAACCATAACGGCATTCTTAAATGATCATATCTAAAAATGACGTAATCTTTCCTTGACGATTGAAGGTTACTATCAGGATTATTTTGACTTTGTTATCCTTAAGACTGCAATGCTTTTGAGGCTACATGGTCCCACCCCTAGTGCTTCTGGGCTTTTGGGTCATTTTTATGCCATTTTTTGTGCCTCTGCCTTCTCCTGGTCAGTTGTGACTTTTTGCTGCTCTCAGCATCTTTGCCTGAAGCAACATTCCCTAGTCCTCTCATTTGTTACTGGGGTTCCTAGGAAAAATGTAAACGCTGTACCAGAGAAAATAAAGACGAATTTTCATAATTATCTTTAGGACAATTTACCAGGATATAAACATCCCATAAGCTACTCAAGGGGTTCAGAAGCAGATGGCATCAAACGTTTATCTGGCGTTCTAGGACAGAGGATGGCAGGGGATATGGGAGCTGCCCAGTCACTGCGTGCTCTGAGGGGGCAAGGAACAGCCAAGTGAAGTGACAGCACAGCATTCGAGGGGTGCATCTCCCCAAATCCTAAGTGAATGAGGACACCCTCTGTTTTCTACCCAACCTCTTGTGGAAGGAGCCTTCCAAACTCAGTACTAACTTTGGTTCAGTTTCCCAAAAAGGATAAATAGTGTTCGAACCAGAACTCATAGTTAGTTTATCTCATGTCCAGCCTGTTCTGTTCAGTGAGACCCCCCAACCCTTCTTCGAGACTCACGCCATCATCAAGGAGTCATCACTTCCTCCGTCTCTTCCTTACTTCCTACCTCGATTCGTCAGCAAGTCCTGCAAATTTTACCTCCAAACACACCCCGAGTCTATTTGCTCCTCTCCACTCTCAAACCATTCTACAGCAAACGGCCACTCTCCCCCGTCACTGCAGCCTTCTCACCTGTCCTCACTCCTTTCTTGCTTTCCCCACCCTCTCCACAACTTATTCTCCACACAGCAGCCAGAGCAAACTTTGTTAAACTACAGCGACATCATGTCACTTTCCCGTTCACACCTCCATCCATCTTTCACAAGGTGGTGTGGAAGCCGGCCCCATCTACCCGGCCAGCTCCACGTGGTACCTCTCTGCTCCTGCTCACACTGCTCCAGCCCCTTCCTGTTCTTTATTTAGGGGTTCTTTCCTTTATACTAGCCACTCCATGTTCTGGGTGTGAGAGCAGCCTAATCTGCTCCCACACCTCCCGTCACATTGCCCTGCTTTCACTTTTCTCATAGCTCTTATTACCATTTGCTGTGCTCTTTCATGTATGTTATATCTGTTTACTCTTTCACCAGGGAAAGGGGAGCTCCCCCCAAACAGGGTCCTGGTCTGTCTTGTTTAGCATCTGTCAGCAGAGTCTGAATGTTTCCAGTACCTACTAGGTGCTCAGTGAATGTTTTTCAAACGAATGAATGTGTAAGACCATAGACTGGACTTTCTGAACACTACTCATCTCTTCAAAATAGAAAATAAACTTTATTTTCTCTTTGCTGATGTATGTATTCGAGAATGTTGGTACCTGTGCTCTAACCTCTTGGCCAACTGCTTATCACCTCTCACTGTCACCATACATTTATTTGTCAGAAAACAAATGCTCTAATGCTTCCAAGAAATATTTCTGGTGCAGAAAAATTTAGTTCAAAATTTTTTTTAAATTTCTTATTATAGAATGAGTCCATCAGTTGATAAGTTTAAATGGTTGATAGCAGACTGCTTCCAGATTTGACATGGGTTGGGTAACTAAAAAGAAGGAAGACCCCAGGAACTCATGAGGACTCAGTATTAAAGAAGGCAAGATGAGGACAAAGCAAGCTTCTCTGGCCCTGCCTTTGTAACTTTGTTTAATTCTTTCTCTCTTTTGACCTACTGATATCCAAGGATAAGCGGAAGCCACACCCCTGACTGACTGCGCATGGGCACAGCAGGGTTAACCCAACTGAGCCATCTCAGTGATACAACCAGCACATCTCATGAGTCAGTTTTTGATTTTTCAAAAATCATGTGAGTTGTGACCTTAATTTCCCAAGGACTCAGATACAGTGTCACTGTTCCCCATAGGGCTGTATTACGGAATGGAAGATTAAAACTTCAATAGGAGAAAAATCTGAATTCAAGATGTAACATAATAAAAATTAAAAATAACGGCAGCTCTCCTACCACAGGGCACTTTGACATTTTCCAACGGTGCCATTATCAAACTTGCTTTTCATAAGTGTCCTGTAAACGACGCAGGTCACTATGAACCTCACTTTTGTGGAAGCTTAATATCAAAGACACACACTTTAGGAGAGAATATAGATATTATCTGGCCAAACCTAGCCTCCGATTCATGATTTCTTCTGACTAACTCAATGACAAGAGGCATTCAACCTTAGCCTGGGTGCTCACTGCACACGTGCCCCTAAAAAAGTCCGAGTGTGGCAGGTTGGAGAATGCAGGAAATTTTTGAATATGGTCATTATTTAAAGGACGATGCCACTTTTAAAAACGTTAATAATAATAAATAAGAAGGGAAAACAACAGGACAAAAAAATAGGTAAGATCTTTGGAAGAGTTAGAAACTTCTCTAAGCCTTAGCGCTACTAGATGAGGTAAGGATAGTGTCAGCTCATCTATGTGGGACATTGTGCGATTGTGGGGGAAAAGAGATTAGCACAGAGTTGGCAGCCATTATTGTTGTTAGCAGTGTAATTTGACACAAAAAATAATCACAAAGCGGCAGGACTTTTCTTCTTATGCCTTCAGATTCTGTTTTTTAGGATTTGAGGACATTATTCTAATAATGAAAAGAACCAGCTGAGCTGTACTAAATGGAGGAAAGTCAACAAACAAACGCACGCTCGCAATTTTAGGCCAAATATCAGATTTAATTAATAAATGACTAGGCATTTGTGTGTGTGTGGGGGTACTAAATACATGAGGCAAGGGTAGGCCAGAGTGCAGACCAGAGTTCACGTCCAAATTCTGGTGCATCACACCCAAGTCATCTGGATCTCACTTTCTTCATGCCAGTCTCCATTTTTCACCTCTCAAAGGGCTGATACTAACATTCGAAATTTGTAATGACAAATTTCTTTATATCAGGGTTTCAGATTACGAAATATCATCTGTTTTCTAAAAATCCAGTTATCAGTCAGCCTTGTGGCTTGTGCCTCTAATCCTAGCCATTTGGATAGGCGAGGCAGCACGTTTACTGGAAGCCAGGGGATCCAGATCACCTCAGGAAGAGCAAGACCCCATCTCTCCTAAAAATAGAAAAGTTAGTGAGGCGATGTGGTGGCGTCTGCAGTCCCTGCTACTCGGGAGACTGAGGCAGGAGGGTGGCTTGAGCCCAGGAGTTTGAGGTTGCTGTGAGCTGTGATGCCACCTCTGCACTTTAGTCTGGGCAACAGAGTGAGACTCTGTATCAAAAAAAAAAAAAGTCTAGTTTTAGATTGTGAAGAGGTATGTGAAATTGTTGAGAGGGAAATAGCAGATCTGAGGATCTGAGGAGAAACCCTCTAGTGCTTTCTGGATGTGAGAGAGGATTTGCTTTTACTTCCTTATTAATTTAGATTGGCTTTAATTTTAATTTGTTTTCTTCAAGAAAGAGATAATTCATTGGGAGAAGATCCAGGGGTCATTAACTGAACACAGCCTATCTTTTCTTCTTCTTCTTTTTTTTTTTGTGAAAAATACAATATGTGCTTTGGAGGAAAAGCTCATGAACAGGAAAAAAAAAATAGGTCCCCTAAAATAACTGCTTCCTATAAAATCAGAGTTGATGCCGGCCCTGCCAGGGCGTTGGCAGATTGAGCCCATTTTTGTGTGGCTGTGCACGCACGTGTGTCGTTTGTGTACGTATTTAACTTTTTACTTGAAGATGATTTCAAACCTGTGAAAATAATTGCAGGAGCAGTTCAGATAACGTCCATAGATGCTTTGTGCAGAGTCTCTGATTGTTAACGTTTTGCCTCAATTTCTCTCTTTCTCTAGTTAAAAGATTATCTATGGATTCTTTCTATGGCAAGTAGAACCTCCCTTCCACTGTACTAGGAATGGTCCAAGAGGCTGACTTGGCAGGCGAGGGCTTCCCTGCCCTCCCTGACACCTGCCCACAGCCCCTGAACTATACACAGCACCATCAGTACTTGAGATCAATGTTCTCTTCTTCCCCCCTCCAGCAGGGTGTGCTAGTGCCCTCAAAAGCATCCTCCTAGCATCACCTCCACCACTATCCACACCCTCACCAGTTCAGCAAAAACAGGCCAGAAATCATGTTAAAATGTTGCCACAGACATAGAAGCACTGATTTAATAATAGGGAAAGAGGTTTTTATTCTCACTCTACCCGTGGCGCACATAAATAGCATCAGATATTACATAACAGTAGGACACTGTATCTGCAATTCTATTCAGGGATAGAAAAAGCAGATAGAAGATAAAAGACCTAGCCAGGGAGCAAAAAAGAACAGCTTCCCTCGTAGAGGCTCATGATAGCCACACTGTCAAAATATTTTTAAATCCGAAGGAAAAGATGGGAATAATAGACAGAAAGGATGTTCCTTTTCCATTACACAAAAGAACAATTTAAATTTGGATTAACACATTCGGGATGTTCAAAAACAGCGAAAGGTATGGGTATCAGGACCTCGCATGACTGTGAAGAGAAGGAGCACCATGAGACTGGGCTGATTTGACCATTAAAAACAGAAAACTGCGTCCTTCCTATTAACTTCAACCTCGTGGTTCTCTCCAGAACAAGACAAAATTGATAATGTCAAAGGTTAAAATAGGTACCGTGCTGGTATCTTCCCAGGGAGGCGTTAGAGAAGGTATTAAAGTTCTGCTACAGTCTGAGCTCTGAACGAGCATGTGAAATTATGCTTGTAAATTACACATAAGGTACCAAATTAACAAGCAGCCTCCCTGCAATCTACACAGTACTGTAGCTGCTGGGTCAAGCCCAGAAGCAGACACAGAGGTTCTAGGGAATATTTACACCCTTCACATTCCCACGGCGCATTCCATGCTCTGACTCCTTCCCGGCAGCTTAACATGGCTCATGATACGTAGCCGCCTCTCAGAGATGCTGTGACAATGGACATACACTCCCTGTCACTTGCCTCAGAGATCAAGCAGGCATGCAAGGTACAGTAGACCAACTGACACACAAAAAGCCCAATTAATCATTTCATGGCGCATCACTAATATAAAATAAAAACTAGTTGATGGGCAAAGTCGGCCCAGAAGTGATACAGTATCTTGGTGCAATTAAGAATTGACAAGAAAAGATGGTATGCTACCCAGTGGAGATTGCCTGGGGTTCTTGAGCAAATGTTAGGCTTTTCCTCATAATTAGGGATTTGGCTCTTAGCCATCATCATAGTGGACAAAAGTCAGCTCCTCAGCCTCTTGCTTTCTCTTGTAAATTAAAGACAATAGTTACCCATCCCATAAAGTTTCCATAGGTTGTGTAATGAATGCAAAAAAAAAATTTTTTTTGAGACAGAGTCTCATCTTGTCACCCTCGGTAGAGTGCTGTGGCATCATAGCTCACAGCAACCTTCAGCTCTTGGGCTTAGGCGATTCTCTTGCCCAAGCCTCCCAAGTACCTTGGACTACAGGTGCCTACCACAACGCCCAGCTATTTTTTGTTGCACTTTGTCTGGGGCCAGGTTCAAACCTACCACCCTTGGTATATGTTCCCAGTGCCCTACCTACTGAGCCACAGGCACTGCTCAAATGCAAAAAAACTTTTTTAACCAGACACCATGATCTGGAGCTCTGGATTCTGACCAGTGTTACTACTGTCATCCATAGCAATCCACGGGTACTGCTGTCGTCTTGTGTTTTGTAGGGAGGAAATCCAGGTGCCAGGTGTTTCTACATGTGTTTCGGAGTCATGGAATCTGAGCGAAGGAATAACCCCAATAGCTAGAAATCAAGTAGCTTCTCAAAAGCTGACAAAGTTCAGTTGCCTCAGATCTGGTCTTGGATGTCCTGGTTGCTTCAAATATCAGAGGCCCATGACAGAAACACTGGCGTGCTTTTTAAACTAATTCAGCCTCGTTTGCATCAATCAAAAGGATATTAGCCTGGAACAAGGGAGATCAGGTATGAATTCATTCATGATTTCAAAATATATTCATAGAGTGTCCACTATGTGCCTGGCATTGACTGAGGGCTAAAAATAAGAGCTGGGGACAAGTGAGGCCTCGGCTCTGTCTTCATGTAGGGGACAGTCATACGTCATACCTAGCACAACATTCCTAATAACAAAAATCATTTACAGAGGATGCTTTCATATTCATCTGGAAAGTTTTGGAGTCTTTTTTTTAGTATTATGAAAGATATTATTAGCTTTGCTTAAAGATTGTGAAAATTAAAGTTGAGAAAGCTTAAATCATTGATGCAAAGGGTAATGTGGGTAGTGAGAGGCATTCTTTCATTTGGGAAGGACTCCTCCATATTCTTCCTCTGGGGATGTGGCGGAGACGTCACCTGGCACAGCTGTGAGACGCATACAGGGTCCCTCCCCTTCACCTCCACCTGCTTGAAGGCTCTGCTTCTCCACCTCCTGTTCTGAGGCAACTGCAAGATGGTCCCATCAGCATTTGCACGGTCATTGTTTGCAGTGGGAGGGATTTCATTCATGCTGGGGCCTGAATGAGTCTTATTCTTTCCACCAAATTTCCAAATTCTTTCCTTTTTCCTAAATTTGACAGCTGTGGTTAACTCTCTTAAAAGTCCTCAATGGCCCCCTCTTTCTGGTATCCATTCCCTGTTGCGTCCTCCAACACTGTGCTGGGGTTACTCTGTGGCAGAAGTGACGGCAGGCCGTTTTTGAGATTGGGCTACACAGAGACTAAGGTTTCCCACTTAGGGCTCTCTTTGAATTGTGGGAAGACATGGAGTAGGCTATGTCTTGGACACCCTTATGAAGAGGTCCCTTAGGCCAGGAAATGAAGCCTCCCACCAAATGCCATGTGGATGAAGAGGACAGTCAGGCCCTGCAGATACCATGTTTCCCTCAAAATAAGACATACCCCAAAAATAAGCCCTAGCAGGATTTCTATGCATTTGTTAAATATAAGCCCTAC
>CAUYTI010062100.1:0-32018 GCA_963575145.1 Galago senegalensis
TAACTGAGAAAATGACATGAAGGCTGTGTTGACCAGTTTGATGGAAGTATTTCAGAATGCATGTGAAAACCCCACACTGTACCCCAGAAGAGTATCAATGTACATAGTTAACATTCAATAAAAAAAAGAAAAAAAAATTAAAGAAAGGAGTGCAGGGGAGGGTAAAAAGAATACCATTGATTTACGTGAGAAATGACCCACAATGTATTTTGGTGGCTTAAATAGAAAATGAAAGAAATAAGAGTCACAGATGACTAGTAGGTTTCTAGATTGGTGGTACTGTTATTTCCCAGGAGAGAAAAGAGAAGATGAACAGAAAATGGAGTTTAAAGTGTCTGACTTATTGCAAAGTGTCAAGGTCTTTCATAAGTTAGTTAACTGATATTGTTCTTTCTTCACAAAGAATCTATGGCTGTACTATGAATAGTCATAAATAAATTTACAGTTTTGCTAGATACAAGATCAATATAAAAAATTAAAATGGCATAGAATTGAAAAGCAAATTTTATAATTTTTATACCAGCATCAATAAAATTAAATAAGACATCAAACAATAAAAATTCTAAAAGAGAGTGTGGAGAAAACGCTTGAAAATATTGGCCTGTGAAAAGATTTGATGAGGAAGACCTCCCTTGGCAATGGCAGCAACATGAAAAATAAATAAATTGGATTTGATCAAGCTAAAACCTTTCTGCACAGCTCAGGGTACCACAAGCAAAGCAAACAGACAGTCTTTTTGCATGTTATGGATCTGACAAAGGGCTGATAACTAGAATCTACTGAAAACTTAAATTAATCAATAAGAAAAGAGTAAACAACTCCATAAAAGTGGGTAAGAGATTCAAATAGGAACTTCTCTGAAAGTAAAAGACAAATGGCAAACACACACATGAAAAAAATGCTTATCATCACTAATCATCAGAGATTGGGAAATCAAAACCACTCGGAGATATCACCTAACACCAGTAAGATTAGGTCACATCACAAAGTCCAAAATCTGCAGATGCTGGCATGGCTGTGGAGAGAAGGGAACACTTCTACACTGCTAGAGGGACTGCAAAGTAATATAGCCTTTATGGAAAGATATGTGGAGAATTCTTTTTTTTTTTTTTGAGACAGAGTCTCAAGCTGAGAATTCTTAAAGAACTAAAAGTTGACCTTCCATTTGATCCCTCAACCATTCCTAGGTATCTACCCACAAGAACAATAACATTTCACCACAAAGACGTTTGCACCAGAATTTTTATTAAAGCTCAATTCACAACTGGCATGTCATGGAAACAACCCAAGTGCTCATCAACCCATGAATGGATTAACAAGCTGTGGCATTGTACCACAATGGTACTATGAGTACTAGTATGGCTGAGTACTAGCCAGCCATAAGAAAAGATGGAGACTTTACATCTCTCATGTTTACCTAAATGGAGTTTAAACACATTCTTCTTAGTAAAGTATCTCAAGAATGAAAGAAAAAAAGCATCTAATGTACTCAATACTAATATGAAACCAGTATACAAACAATTACATGTCCACAAGCATGATAAAAGACACATATAGTCTAGCAAGGGGAAGGGAAGACGAGGAAGAGGAAAAGGGGAGGGAGGAGGTGATTGGTGAGAGGAGGAAGGGCAATTAGCGAGATCTTACTTAATGTCACGATGTGAGAGTGTTCAGCACATCCCCTGAGTAAAGGGCTTTACTACACTTGAACTTTATTTCGGAAGTGAGAACAAGGTAGACAAAAAATTTGTACCCTCGTATTAATTTGAAACAAAAAAAATTAACAGGAATAAATTAAACAACATTTATGCAAGACATCTATCCAAAAACAACACAACTATTTAGATTAATTAAAGGTCCAAATAAATGGATAGTATAACATGTTCATAGATTGGACAATTCATTATTATAAGATAATAATTTTCCAAAGTTGCTTATGGATTCATTTCCGTATTTTTCAGAATGCCAAGTAATTTTTTGTGGAAATTAATAAACTCTAAAATTTACATATAAACAAAAAGATCCAAGAATAGTCAAGAAAATTTAGAGGATATCATAACTTCTTACACATTTATGTTAATAAGGCAGTGTGAAATTATATTAGCACAAAGAAAGATAAATAGAATAACAGAAAGGAATAAGAAACCTCAAAAATGGGGAATACTTATACAGTTACCCGATTTACAATTGTAGTTCCATCTGAGGATGTTGGGGAAATAGAGTCTTGATATCAATATAGAACAAAGGTGAACTTTGAATTAGACCTTGCACTTCACACAAAACAAATCAGTTCCAGTTTGTTGGGGGATAAAAAGGTGAAAGATTAAAATCACAAAGCTTCTTTGATATTTCAAGTGTCATTATTCATGTCTTTGTAGTGTACAGATTCTATATACAGGACACAGAAAGAAAAATAATAATAAAAAGAAAGATTGATGATTTGTACACAGTAAAATAAGAACCTTCCTTCATCAAAAGACAGTCTTCAGATGGTAAAAAATACAGTTTATACAATGGGAAGAGATATTTATCACACGCATTTCTTTAAAGTTCTCATGTGTATGTATGGAGAACTCATACACATTGATTTTAAAAAGATGAATTATTTTAAAATGGGCAACATTTTTGAATAGATACATTATCCAAAACAGGATATGGGGAGGTGCAGCTTTTTGGATTTACGTTATTTTTCACTTTCCACTTATATTTTAAAATATTTCAAATATGGTAGCCTGAAATATTCAATAATGTATCTTTTTTGAAAAAATGTGACTGACATGGAGGCATTCTCTCTGTCACAGTTCTTCTCTCAACTCTGCACTGTCTCCTGCTGCAGCAGCGTGAGCTCCCGAAGGATTGGCCTTCTCATCACTTATAAATAACACTATGACGATGACCATAAATACTAAAAGAAAATAATGGGTAGAGTTAGTGAATCTGTATTATATAACAACACCTTTAATCAGAAAATCACTAACTCCTTTCATCTGATTAATAAATGCGCAATGTAGGTGCCATTATTATTTATTCTCTTTTACAGAAGAGGAAATTGGGACAAAAAAAGGTTAAATTTTTTTCCCTAAACATAATGCTCACCAGAGATCAAGTTGAGCATCAAACTGTCTACCTAACCCTAGATATCTCACTCTGAAGCACTTTGCAATGCAGACATGAGTTCTAGTAAATGCCTGTTCAAGGGTTAGCAGATTGACCGCTAGTTTTCCTCAGGAATGAGTCCTAATGGGGTTTATCTGAAAGCTTTTCTGATCTGAGACATCCATGAACAAGCACTGAGAAAATATATTTAATATAAGTTATAAGATTTCTACTTACTGCAGGTGTTTGACAAAGAAAAATGCAAGCAATACCTGTGGATGCTTTTTGCTGTAACCAAAGTCCATTTACTGATGAGGTGCTCTTCAGGTAGAAACCGTTAGCAGGCGTGTTAGCTGAGTATACAATTTATCATCCCATTCAGAAGGGCTCCTAAGGAAATGACTTCCAATGCAGGGAAATGGAAGAGAGAAGTAGGAGTCAGCCAAGGAGGCTGTTATTCCTTTGGATGAGGAGAGCAATTCTTACTAAAGGATATTTGGGAATACTGACAAATGTAAAGAAGAAAACAAATGAAATATCTCAAAATCTTTAAGAGGTAAGCTATTTTTTATCTAAGCCTATTTTTTAATCTTGCATCGCTATGAACATATCATTTTGCCCTTTTATGTAATATTCGGTGATAAGCATTTTATGCCCTTTATTTTTTCTAAATATTACTTTAACATCTATATTAATATTTTGATTTATACTTGTACTATAATTTGTTTAAACATTTCATTTTTTTCTAATTTTCTTTCTACAAGTAGTGCTGATATAATTGTGTATAAATTTTATTATTCCTTCAGTTATTTTCCTTCCAGATAAATGCATAGCAGTGGAATTAATATATCAACAGTTATGAACACTTTTGTGACTCACGGGACATGTTATTAAATTATTTTCCAGATAGATTAGCTACCATGATACTGTTTGCTTCAGAATTATATTCATGTCTTTCTCTGAGGATCTTATAATATTTTTAAAAAGCCTCTAGAAATTATACATAGGTCCTGTTTCAAACTTCCTGAACTGGTTAACCAGATATACCAAATCTTTTCTTCAAAAGCATTCTATAAGCACATTGCAAATGGTATTTTTATGCAAAAAAGTTATTAATAGTTTTAATACAACAGTGGTAAAACCTATTAACCTTTAATAATGATAACAATGCAAAATAGGAGTAATAGATGGAATTATTTAACAAATAAAAGGTTTATAAATGCTTGTAGGGTGAAGGTGTTTGAAACCAAGAACATACATTGATGATGTATTCATTCAATGCCTCTTTCACTCAACAAACATTTATTATGTGCCTACTGTGTTCTATTTACTGTGCTAAGCACTGACAATGCAGCATTGAACAAAACAGAGAATCTCCTAATTACAGGGAACTTAACCAATGAGAATGAAATGCAGTGAAGAGGCTCACAGAAATGGCTCGGTAGAACAATTACGAGCACCAGTGATATCACTTAGGGGAGCACTTTCCTTTAGAGAAGTCTGCAACTTTGGCTTCCAGGAGACAGTGAAAGTACCACTTATGTCCTGAAAGAGTAAGGAGATAAGAAAACCCTAAATCTAGAAACATTAAGATGTTGGAGATATGTTTGGGGAAGTCTGAGCAGGCCGGGTTGGTTGGAGCACCGTGTTTGGAGGGGGAATCGTTTCAAATATAGTTGTGGCTTTAACATAACAATAAATGCATTAAGTTGGACAGTTGCATGGTAAGTATTTAAAAGTGGAATGGAAGAAGACCCAAATGTAGCAGGAAGATCAGACAAGAAGCTACCACCATGCAGATGAAATACGGTGAAAGGTGAGAGTGGGAGTATAGTGTAGAGATCATTGTAGAGATACAGGAGGTCTTCCAGAAGCAGGATAGTAGGGACTTTCCCCTTAATTAGCTGTGGGGGCTGAAAGTAGGAAGGCTGAAGAGTTCAGGTTGACAGCAGGGATGATGCCAGGATGATAGAAAGCACCTGACTACTTCCGTCCGTTCTTGCTGTGCTTCTAGACTGACAAAGCTGTAGGTTAAGAAATCATCCAATACATTCTCAATGTCCATTTCCTTGTTAATAAGCATGAACTCGCTGCATTTGTAGAATCATGAATAAATGTTGACCCTATATTTTGGAATGAGTACAGATAATTTGCCTTACATTTTTACAGTGTTAATCACTTTCACATTCATAATACCTTTTATATCTCAAGCAAGATTTTCTAAAGTTGGTGGCATACAAATTACCATCTGCATCAAATCAATGAGTAGGCTGAGGTTTGGCAAGCTTAACTACTTGACCAGATGACACTTCTAGTAAGTGATAAAGCCTAGACTCAAATGTAGACCTTCCATCTCTCCAAGAAAGCTTCCTTTTAATAAATATTCTTACCTTCCAGATTTTATATTGTTAGTATGAAGGGATTAGAAATGCCTTTATAAATGCCTCCACAATACGATAGTATCTGAAACACCACTACAGAAGAAGATCATATTGGAAACCACTAATCACAAAAGATAAATTTAGCCTCTCTAAGGATACAATTCTTTAATAGAAGTAACTGTAACTAATGAAGATTTCAACTTGCTTGAGCCAAGAATGGGGATGCCTTGAGTTACAGGAAATGAATGGGTCAAGTTGGTTTGGAAACAGCTGAAAGTAAGAATTCAATATCAGCAAAATTCTCAGTCTGTCTTTGAGATTTGCTTTTCTATTTCGGCATTTTCTTTCATGTTTGTGTATCCTCGTTCAGTTGCTGTCAGGACCCTAGCATTCTGAGTTTACATTCTCAGATACAAAAAGGAGGAAGCTTCTTTACCAGCTCAAGACAGAAAAATTTTGGAGAAATACTCTAATTGTATTAGCTTAGGTCACTTGGCCAATCCCTTTGCAGGGCGGTTTGCTCCCGGAAAATTTCCAGGAATACCAAGCAGACAGGAAACAATACCCACTGACCTTATTAAATTCTAGACTGAGTGACATTACAAACAAGCAAAACAGTGGGTAAGCCTATCCCAAAGTTCATCCAACTCAGTGTAAAGTGCTTAGAATGATAAATTGTACATATCTGTGAGAATTAAGTACATGTGCGAGCTATTGATAATTTTAGCATGTCAACAAGGATGGGTGACTTTGTCAAGGTTTTGCAATCCTTCTTTCTTTTAGATCTTTGTTTCTCACAAGGCACAGAAGGCTACTAAAATTTTTTCTAAATTGTCTAATGGCAAAAGTAGAATTCTGTGAGGGGTGTTTATTACAGCTTTTCTCCTGGACTGGGGTGATTTCGATGTTGTCACAACTATGTGAAATAACAACTATTCTCCACTTTCTCTTATGCTTACAGATACATTTATTTGTATTCTACTAAATATGAATACATGCCAAAGATCAAATTTATATTTGAAAAATCTAGATAATTGGCTTCCTGTCCAACATCGGAGAACATGTTAGTTTTGAGCTTTTTTCTTCCAGTTATTGCCAAATGAGTGTGAGACAGAATCAAAATCTTTATTTCTGCCAGTGGGACTGAGTTCTATAATACAGACATTGACTTCAAGGTGGCTTGATCATAAAAATTATGGACAAAAAGCAAGGGCAACCTGTCCCAGCTCTGGTTTATCATCAATTTTGTGTTTTTGAAGAAAGTTATTAAACATCTCTCACATTTAAAAAAATCATCTCATGAGATTGTACAAAACTTATCCTATTAACTCCTCAGATTGATAATAAAAATAAATGAAATAAATTTTAAATATGAAACTTGGCATAGGAAAATACTTGCTAAATGCCACATATTTGACTTCTGCCCCTTATTACTGCTGTCATGGTTGATATTCCCAAATAAAACACACCATTGTATATGAACTATGTAAGGAGCTTCTACTACCCTTCAGCTTAACTCTATTCAATTCCTACTACATCCTGCTGAGAGATGCGCTTCTAAAAAAACCAATTCTGAGTATCTGTGCCTGATGATTACAGAGTTCGTGTGAAATAACAGCTATTTCACAATAAAGAGCCTGCCTTTTTGGCCTTTTCCATAGGGGTTTCTGTAAAACTTTATTATGTTTTTATATACCTCTTTCTTCTTTTAAATCCTTTATTCTTAAAAAAAAATGCTTTATGCTTTTATTCACAGAAATAATTAAAGGTACCTTCATGAGACCTTGCAACTTGCCCGACCCCTCTCTGCTTCTAACCCTACATGGATTACGTTCTTATTTCTGAGGAAACCACGTGTCTTCCTCTCTCCAAAGTGCAAACTCCAGGTAGGCACTCAAGTTCATTGCTCTTAATTTCCTTTGTGTCTTCAGAATTTCCCTCTCAGTGATTTCATTGCTTCTCACTGTAGATTGTTCGAACTGCCTTCATCCTTCAAAAGCATATCTCAACCTTACCATGTACCGAAATCACTACCATCGTCATTTGTTTTCTTCCTGGACACATTACTTATGCTAGGCTGCTAACTGTTTTCCATGCCTTTTGCTCCTTTTACTCTTCAACTGACTTCAATGTATATTTTCCACTATTTTTTAAGTTAGCCTAGAAGAGAACACTGGTGAACCAAAAATCATTAATCCAGTGGCTCATTTCACTGTCACTGGCCAGGCCCCTGTCTCCCTCCAACATTGCTGATCTCATTCTTTAGACTTTCCTTTCCTTTGATTGATAGAAAACTAATATTTCTGGTTTCCTTTCTATCTTTTTGCCTACTTACTATGTCCATGCCTTCATCATTCCTTAAATATTTTCCATGGAGCTCTCAAGTACCCATTCTTCTTTAGTCTGGATGTGCTCCTTTCCCTGTCTATTATTATACTCAGTATATGCCACTAACAAAAGATGCATACAAACCATGTTGGGCCCCTCTTGTGATCCCAGATGTCAAACGTGATGTGAGTATTACAATTTTAATTACATTTTTTCCTTTCTTAAAATGTGTATACATTTTTTGGCACCCTCTGTATGTACAGTAATATAAATTACTGTGACTTCTCTTACACCTGATCATTCATAGCTCTAACCACAACCTTCTCATTGAAGTCCCACTCCCTGTGTTTCCATACTACACTTTGCTGGATTTGATGCTGTCTATCTTTTGAAGTCTTAGAATCCTCTGGCAGATGTCCTTTGCTTCTTTCTGCCCCTCCTGAGATACTCTATGTTGTGCTCTTTGTATTCTTCTTGTCATATATTATTTTCTACCTTACCTTATCTGTGGAGGTGTGTAATGTATATTACCGAGGGCAATATTCTTTTTGTTTTATCTGCATGTGCAATATCTCCCACACTGGTTTTCATGGCCGTTTGTATAGTAATTTCCCAATAATGATTTATTAAGTGCATGAAAAATAAGTATTATAAGTCTAAAGAGATCTTACAGATCACTGGGTTTTGTTTTTGCATTGATACCAAATGATCAGACTGGGGCGGGGGTTAACCTGACCTTATCTTGTGCTAAAACTGCCTAATTTTAGATTCTAAACAGTTAAAGAATAGACTTTTAGAATGCACAAACATCAAGCTGACCATCCCAGAGGGAAGATATAGGAGACAAACCTCAGATATAATTTCAGTTCCTGCAATATTTTTATTGTGGCTTATAGATCCAACAGCTTCTATAAAATGTCTCTGGTCAAGCAAAGTATGCAGTGCTTGTGTTTCTTCCTCCCTCCAAATTCAAAACATCCCTCTATTCCTTCTTTAGCTGCAGTAATAATGAGCAGGAGAGATAACACATGGCCTAATATTGGTTCATATCCTTAGAAATAGTTTTTGCAATGTGTTTGTACTCATTTATGGCTTTCTGATATGCATGCATCAGTAGACAAAGAGGAACAACTACAGTTGACATGTGACTAAGAAATGTTCTTGAACTTCAACAGAAAAAGAAAGGCAAGGCCATGTGAGTGAAGGAAAAAAATGGGAAAACCCTTGGGTTGGTTAGTAATCCTGTGAGAGTATCAGTTTCTACAGACAAATGTCTAGACAATACAGAGAAAATATGAGAGCTCCTAACCTTATAGGCTTTTTTAAAAATTAAGGATGTTTTATATAGAAATTTATTTGAGAATAACAGCAGGTAAGCTGAGCCAACAGAGGACCAATGATGATGGACGCTGCAGTGAGTTTCAGGAACACAAGTTCAGGAGACTCTGAGGAGTGAAGTGTCAGATGGAATGAAAAGCTAAGATATAGAAAAGATAAGGAGGGACACACACCATCATTTAAAATAGGTAAATTAAAGGTCAGAGGCTGCAAAAAGGAAGTAATTTCCTACCTCTGCAGAATGAATCATGAGAAGTGAGAGTACATAGTGAGTCGTTACTGAAAGCACAGAAGACCTTTCACCAGAAATTGTGCCTGTGTTGGTTGATTCAGATATTTGAAAGACATTTATTAAGAAACCTCTGTGCTAGACATTGTTTCATGCGCTCAGGATATATCATTAAATATAATAAACAAAGATCACTGACCTCTTGGAGCTTGTACTGTAGTGGAAGAAAATGCACAGTTAGTAACAAGCATAATAATAAATAAGTAAATGATATGGTGCATTAAATGGTGACAGTGTCACGGGAAAACAAATTAGCACAGGGTCAGGGGAAGCAAAGTTTCTTTGCTCTATTAAATACCAGAGCAGAGTCACAGGGGAAGTAAAGTTTGAGCAACGACACAAAGCAACGACACAAAGGAGGTAGTGAGCCAAGCTGTTGTTGAATTCTCTGTCAAAATGTGTTTCCAAATCCTTGCAAGATGCTCAGGCATTGAGTGTAATAAAAAGAGCCTGGGCTCTGGAAAAGAGAAGGCAAGATTCTGGGTATTTATTCTTCTTATATGTGTAGTCAGGGTACTCAAATCATTTAAATTCTGTTGACTCTCAATTTTCTTACCTGTAAAAGTATGTAATATTTGTTTTTTTAATTTCAGATTGATATGAGGGTACAAATGTTAGGTTGCTTGGTTTTCATTTCTAAGGTGAAGTCCAAGTTGTAGTTGAGCCCTTCAACCCAGGGGGCTGCTGAACACCCACACACTGTGCACATTAGGTGACAGCCGACCAATCACCCGCCCTGTTTTTCCCTCCTCTCTATCTCCTCTCCCTTCCCTCACTAGACTATTCTTGTGTTTTCTTTTGTGTGTGTGGCAGAGGTGTTTATGTGTTGGTTTCATGTTAGTATTGAGTATGTTGGCTTAATTGTACACTATCAATCTCACAGTACAGGAAAACTTTAAAAGCTTCATATTTAATAAACTTTATATTTATTTTAGAATAGATTCAGATTTAGAGACAAGTTGCAAAGGCAGCACAGAAAGTTCCCAAATGCCCTGCACTCGAGTCTTCTGTTATTAACATCTGACACTAATATATTTGCCCTAATTAATTATCCATATTAATGTCTTATCCTTAACCAAAGTACATACTTTATCCAGATATTCTTCATTCATATTATTGTGCTTCCTCTGTCCTAGGATTTCATCCAGGATACCATAGTACACTTAGTTCATGTTCTCCAGGATTCTTGTTGGCTCTAAAGGCTATCCATAACCTTGTCAGTTTCAAGGAGTAATGGTCAGGTTGTTTCATAAACTGTCCCTCAACTGAAAATCGTCTGATCTTTTTCTCATGACCCAATCAAAGTTACAGGTTTTTGAGATGAAGACTGGATGGGTAATGTACCAATCTCATCACTCATATCAACAGTACATACTATAAATATGAGTTGGAAACTGTTGATGTTAATCTTGATCAGTGGACTGAGGTAATGTTTGTCAGTTTTCTTTAAAAGCTTTACACTTATAAAGGTATTTTTTAGAGACAAGTAAACTAAAATCTGGTCCCATGTCAGCTGATGATATTTCTTAAATTCATCTTCTGGGCCAGGAAAAATAAACCTACATCCACTAAATGTGTTTGCAAGAATCTCTTTTGCACTCGGTATGGCTAAAATGCATCAAGTCCATAAAGCAATAACAACTCTCTTATGAAAGAAAGGAATTTCTGACATCTCTTCCCTAAGATGAATTTTGTAGGAAAGATAAGAGTTTTACACTGTGTTTTCTTGTAGTTGCATATAAAAGCCTTTGGTCAGATTTTCCTTCAATTCTATTTTAACACAAAAAGGGTAAAAACACATGTCTTTTTCAACTTGTAACATGTCAAATATGTATGTAGCTTGGAATGTAATTGTATTACTGTCCAGCGGGTTCTGTCTGGGAATAGGAAATACATTTTCTAGTGACAAGAGCCTATTTCAACTGAAGCAGTAAGTTGGTTATAAGGCCCTGGGTTATATTTCAGAAAATGAAAAGCAAGCCAATCAAACAGAAGGGTAGGCAGCCCTCACAGGCTAACCAAAGCCTTCATCTCTTTCTAATTTTGCTTTCCTTATTCCCGCAGAGTATATTATATGGCTTAAAGTGAAATAGGGCTCTGTATGCTCACTCCCTTACGCTTTTGTATATATTTCAAAAGATGCCAGGCGCAGATCAAGCCAAACTTTTAGAGCCGCCCTGTCAGCATCACTGACAAAAACATTTGCCCCTTTTCTTTAAGGGGACTTGTTTCTATTAAGAGTAGTCCTGTGAAAGTACAGGGTGGTAACTTGCAGCGGCTAATTACAGTGTTTGGTTTAGCTCCCCCTCTGCTGTGGGGAGGCCAGCTCTCCCTCTAGGGAGAATTCTGATTGTTGCCCAAACAGGGAAGCACATTTGTCTTTGGATTGTCCTCTTCTGCCTCTGGTGCCCAGGGTCTCTTCTGCCCTATACTCTCCCCATTAATCTAGAACTATGATTTGAGATGTAAGCCCTAAGGAGCTGTGTAATTTGACATAACTTTGAAAAATAAAACATATTCTGGGCCAAAAGAGTTGCATTTGTAATCATGGAATATTACAGAATCTCTTTGTGTGTTGGGGGGGGGGGGGTTAGGGAACTTGGCCTCCCGTTTCTCATACAAATAGTCTCCAAGATTTGATTTATGTACAACTCACAAACCGAGGCTATTACAGGTAATAGGTAAATGTACCTCTTCCAACCTTACATAGAAATTCAACTTAAAAACAAACCTACAAAGCCTATCTCATGTGCAACCTGGAAACTGCTTGCACCATTAATGCAGTATGGCTCCAAGTAATTATAAATTATTATATTGCTGGAGACATTCTGACACTGGGCTGCATCTCTCATGCCTGCTTTAACATTTTAGTATTAAAATCAACTATCTCTTTCCTTTCCTCAAATTTCAGAGTCATCCTCTTTGTAAACTTCACAGGATATTGGCTGGAAAGAGAGAAAAAAGAATAATTAAAGACTGAAGGAAAATAGGTTTCCTTTAATATTCCTTTTTAAATAGTGCATGGGGTGCCTTAAAATATAATGAAGTTTACTATCATGTTTATATAAATCCTGCTCTCCATTCACTGTCTGCCCAAATTCAAGTTTTTTTAATTGCATTATTTAATCAACTCCTACATCTTCCTTCCTGGATAGTTAATTTCTCTTCCTTATTTACTTATCCCCTCTGACATATGTTTTTTAAAGCAAGGAATAAAATTCTTTATGTTGATCATGAAAGAGTTCTCAGGAATAAGGAGTTGACTCCATTTGTCATCAAACAGCCTTGCCAAAAGGCGAGCAAAACACTAACAAGTCACTACAGAGGTCCGTGTGGTAATTACGCAAGACTTAAATCACAAAGTTGATCTGATGTGTGTTCATAAGGTCTGTATCATTTTGTGGCATGATAAAGAATAATGGGAAACAGTTAATCTAATGTCTGTATTTAGTATTTCTTATACTGAACCAAAGTATATTTTTCTCACCTCTTTACATCTTTCCTGTCCTTATAAATGATATTCACTAAAATATGAGTTACATAAAGACAACTAACATCTTCAGGTCTTACCTCTAGGATTGTTTCCTAATAAATATTGAATGAGTAAGCTATCTACTCAAACATTAAAATTGACACATATCTATGGAAACTCATTTCAGACTGCACAGGCAGAATGACCAACTAAGATGATCATATAAACTCACACAATTATATAATTACTTTCGAGTCCCTTATTTCTGCTTAGTATTGGTAAGTCTAGATCTGCAGAGATGAGAAACCGCAGTCTATGCTATCCAGAAGCTAACAGTCTAGAAGGAAGGTAGATTAGATAGGAAATGATGGCTACATCATATACTGTCTATGGGAGAATGAAAAGGCTGGAAAATTATGCTTAGAGATTTGATTGTCTTGAAAGGAATGCGTGTATTTGGGATGACATTTAAGCAGACAGTGACAGGAAATACTTATTAAAGATAAGCAATCTAACTCTTCAAAAGTCACAATTATCTGTACTGATAACTGTACCCCAGGGCTGAAAATGTCTGGCCTTATCTCTTTCTAGCTTCTATCAGCAGTGGTTTTCAACCTTATCTGCCAAGGCAAATCCCTTGCAGAACACATAATTCATTGATATGGACTGGGAACTCAGACATACTTTTTTAAAAAAGAACTACCTCTCAGTGTTTCTAATATCTAGTTATGTTTGAAAAACAAGATTCTGTTTTCTTCTTTCCCCAATCTGAAGAACTAGGCATCAGAAGTTCAGATATAAGGTAAATAGATGGCTAGTACCAGGAGCTATGGCTCTACTGTGATACTGGAAGAAATTATTTGGGTTTGAAACAATTTAGGGATGTTCTGTCCTTTATTAACCCAGAATCTCTTGAGAAAGACCCTCTAGCAGTACCAGACACGCCAAATTCAAATCTCCCTTCAATCTTTGATCTGACTTTGAAGGTAGGGGAGGAAGGGAAAAGAAGAGAGAGTGAAAGTACAGGTACTAAGTATGGTAGGGCCTAAAAATGGAAGTGGAAAGAAATAAAAGTTAAAACAACTTGAAAGCATAAATCCCTCTCATCTGCATTTTGCCATCATACTAATATAGATTCCAGAGGGGTGATATGAAAATGCATCCTCCTCAACCCTGGAGAAACAATGTGATGGGGAAGTGGTAGATCTTTCTATTAAAAGGAGGTACTACTGTTTATAATTGTTATAATGTTTTAATTTTATAACTTTATAATGTGTATGTAATCATAAGTTATGGGCATACGGTTATACTTTTTAATGCTTTTCTATATAATTTTCATGTTTATAATTTTGTTTATAATTTTTACCATGATGAAATATTATGTTGTTCACAGGGTCAGAGACAAATAAATTATCCAATGTCTGTTTCACATCTTTCAGTTACATTTCACACACACAAACACACCCATGAGCACCAGAACGTTACGCTGTGATGTTGAGGAATTTTAGCGTATCAGCAAGTGCCTTCTCGGTTCTCCTGAATGCTAGGTTCTGACTAACTTTGTGGTTATTCTCTTCACAACCATTTTGTTCCTTGAACTGGAGCCTCTGTTGCCCAAACGATGTAATAAAAATGTTTGATGTTTCAAATGGGCAAGACCAAGAGATAAAGCAATTCTGATGTCCAGACCAGAAAAAGGATGTCAGTGACAGTTACTCTATAAAACTTTACAATAATTTCTTAAATGTGTTGGGGACAGCCACTCATTTCTGTATAGTTTAAATATGGGTTTACATCCAGAAACAAAAAGGTTTAGCCTGATGGCTTCACTTGAAGGCTTAAACTCATAAAAGCTTATTTTTTCAGGTAACGAGATATTTAGAGTTGGGCTCCAGGATGATCACAACTGCCCAAAGACCTAGTTTCTTGTCATTTTCAGTCCTGTTATATTTTAGCCTGTAGCTCTGGTTCTGGTGATCACAAGATATTTGGCGCTTCCATAGGGATCATGTCTACTTCCCCCCAACAAGCAGGTAAAGTGCAAAGGAGAAAATTCCACAGTTGTATGTCAGCTGGACTCCTCCCATTTCTAAAGCTTTCTCATTTATAATCTGCATAGGAATTTTCCTTACCAATTCATTGCCATGCCTTTATCATTTGGCCTCCTCTACCTATAAGGAAGATCAATATGCATTAAGCTGGCCTTCTTGGTGTACTACCCAATTTCTCTCCCCTTCTAATCTTATCCCAATTTCTTTTGTTTCTAAACTTTAATATCTTAAATAAATTGAAGAAGATCAGTTAAAGCTACAAAGTTAAGACTCATTGATGAGAGTTTTTGACATTCACATCAGAATCCACAGGGTTGTAGCAAGATTGAGTTTGTCTGAAGGGATCACTTAGGATATGGAATAGAATAAATAAAGTTTTCTCATAAAAGTGATAAAAAATACTTAAAAACTTCAGACTTCTTAATGATAGACTATTTTGATTTTGTCTTGCTTTTTTCTTGCTAAAATTTGGGCTTTTAGATTCTTTTTCTGGAAAAATAGAGGAAAAATGACTAAGAGAAACAAATACCTGTAATTTTCTCTTCAAACTACCTGAGAATCTAGGCAGCTATTAGTGTTCCCGGATTAATGTGGGGAGACATTTTGGTGGCAATGGTTCTTGAATTATTAACTATTAGTACCTCATACATAATGGGAGAACAATGATGTTGAGATTAAGGAAGTGATTATTGCATCCAAGAAAACTAAGCAGATGTATTCTTTCCTGTGAGTATTCACTGATTACATTCATTAATGCTTGTTAAAAGCATTTAAGTTAATGAGTGTGCCCATATTCTACCTACGTAATATGTTCTAGTTTTAAGATCCATAAGTTTTCTTCATAAATACAGCAGAATCTCCGTAGTTGAGTACCTCCCTATGTCGACCACCTCCTTAAATTAAACCTCCATAGTTGACTACCTCCCTATGTCGACCACCTCCTAATTTTCATAGGACATGCACCACAAGTACTTATCAGTACAGTGGGCCTAGTTCCTTATGTTGACCACCTCTTAATGTTGACCAGTTTATTAGGGTCCCCGGGTGGTCAACTTACAGAGGTTCTACTGTATTTGAATCTCCATTAGGAAGGGAAATTTCAAACTTAATTACTTGTTATTGAGTCTTTCGTGGTACACAAATATACATGTACACACAAATGACACACACAAACAATTCTCTAATCTCCGTATTAAGAGTCATGTAACTAGAATAAGGCAAAATGTCTGTACTTTTGGTGCATGCCTTTTAACAATAGCTGAATTAAATTTCATGCATGTATGTGTGTGTGTGTGTTTGGGCAATATATAAATGAGGGTATCTTACTAATTCAGATGCACACTGAGTGGAGTGGAGATTAATCTTAATTACTAAGCAATGGTGACAAAATACCTCCCTACTCCCCCCACACAAACATAATTATTCCAGAGAGTACTTAAATTTACTTTCCTGGTTCTCTGATTAAGGAAATTAGAATTTCATTACAATTTGATCAAATAATTTAAATTATATTCGTAATGAATGGTTCAAAGAATTCTTTTTGCAAAATACATACTTGAATTTGGTTATTGGTTTTAATTTGAACATAGCAACATTTTGATGAGTATATCTTGGTAAAATGCTGTGGGAAACATTTGTCAAAAAGTTTCAGTTAATTTGTCACCTTGCATTTTTTTGTTGTGACCTTCACATTTAAAGAAGTCACGACATTGCTAATGATATGTGCTGTGTTATAATTTTATTGTCAGTAAGAATTACACATGAGTTGCTTCTATACTCTGAGGCAAGATATTCTTTCCTTGAGGGTCAAAGCTTTGATTATGATCGTATTACTTGTTAGTCTGCAGATATATTCACTTTCTGGTTTAGGAAAAAAAATTGTCAGCAATGCAAAACTGTATTTTGTCCATATAGAATTCTCTACTGCTCTTATGGTATTAACTTCTCCCGGAATGAGCCAGCAAATTAAAGTGGTAGGGACTATTTTCTCTAAGAGCAGTTTTGCTACTAGTTCATCTATGGGTAATAAATACCCAGTTCAGTGGACATCCAGAATATCCGTTAGGATTTTTTTCTTGAAACTATTCTCTTATGACACAAATAGCAATAAACCTGTCTTCACCAAACAGTAGATGTCCTTCTCAGTTCCCGACTTTGATTATTTGACTTCTCAGTTCCTGACTTTGATTATTTGACTGCTTTTGCTTTCTTGGGTTTAGCCTGTGGGCTTCTCCATTTCTATCACAATTAGAACATATTTTGTTTAAGAATATGTTTTACTTTAAGGACTCCTAGCTTATACCTTTTTTTCATAATTACTACAAAAATTTCATGTAAGAATATATAAAGGCTATACAGAGAGATCAGCTGCTCAGTCAAAAAGACAGTTATTTTGACACAGCTAATTGTGAGGAGATATATATATATAAAGTTTTCTGCTGATGTAGATGAATCGTCTTAATAAAGATGAGTTATTAGTTTCATTCGTCAGACATTAGAAAAACAGCTACCTGTTAATATTGAGTCTATAACTATGAGTAACTGAATACTAATTAATCAGCTTACCTGCAAAGTGAATTTATGTTTCATACAAACCAAAGAAATATAATGTATAAACATCATAAAATCATCAATAGTATGGATCAGACATCTTGAGTAAGGTAGAATTAGAAGGTGTTGAATGACTCAAAGATATTTGTCTTATAATTTATTGATAAATGCATTCATGTTGCAATTTTGGTAAGCTGTCGTAAATTATAAATGAATTGACATGTGCTTAAAAATTTTTGAAATTTTATGAAATTAAAATTGTGAAAGGCACTTCATGACAAATAAACCTTAAGAAATAGCTTTGGCGAGAACCATCTTACAAAATATCAATTGAAGGAGAGCCAATCTCCAAAAACAAATGTTTGAATCAAACAGAAACTAGTCACAAGAACAGTGGTTCAGACACTATCCAAACATGTAAAGTTGTTGGAAATGAAGTGCTGGGTCCAATGATGAAGACCTGGGAAACTTGGACAAAAGAGATGGATATGGAGCTAGAAAAAAATGGGAAGTTAGACCACTTGAAAGTGGGGAGAATCACAGAGGTGTCATAAGGACTGATGTGAGTCAGTGAGGTCCTAAGATCTGAAATTCTGGGTGCAATGCTACAACCTTACCTGATCTACTTTTGAAGGATTGAGACATTCCTCAGGATTCCTCAAGGATCTACTCACTACTTCGTCAATGCCAGATACTTGTTCAAAGTCAGAATTTCTCTTAATCTCTTTGAATTCAGCAATGTTTTTGTTAATATTTCCGAGTGGATTGTTCTGTCCATTACTTTTGCTAATGTATATAAGATATCTAAACTAGCTACAGAAACTCTTGAAAAGAAAGAGAGCCTATTTATTCCACTTCTATATCAATTTCCATCTTTTGAGTCTGAGATCGTGTCTGTTACATACATAATCATTGGTGTATGGTGTCAGATGAGAGAGGTGTAAAATTTGTGGCCAGAGAAGAAGTCCTAAAGCCTACTGGCATATGGAAGAAGTAAATTGTAGACGTGGATGAACTGTTTGTTAACTAGGAAGAGTTGATAACATCTTTTCTATAGTTTGTCATAAAAGCGAATAGAACAGAGATTTACAATGTTGCACAATGAAATTGGTAACGACTGTTTTAAAACAACTGTGAAAAGCCTATAGAAATGGTTCTAAGGGCAAATAGTAAATGAAGAAATCCATATTCAAGAAAACATAAGGCAATTCAGTAAGAAAGGGAAGAGTTTGAGGCATTTGAATTGAGAACATTCCCTCCTCCCCTCTTCCATCCGGGCCAGGTGGAGACCCCACCGCAGACTGTGATAGCCAAGAACCAGGGCTCTCTCCTTTCTTTCTTTCTTTTTTTAATTAAATGATAGCTGTGTACATTAATGCAATCATGGGGTACAGTGTGGTGTTTTCATATACAATTTGAAATATTTTCATCAAACTGGTTAACATAGCCTTTATGTCATTTTCTTAGTTATTGTGTTAGAGGAGGATGTGAGCGTTTTTTATCTTACCTCTAGTTACCTGTTACTAAGACTAACTTCTGGGCAAATGAAGTTAAAAGATGGGGGTTTTCTTCTTTTCCAAGTCCCTTCCTGTTAAATGAAGGCTCTATTTGGGGTGTGGCAGGCTGCAAACATTGCAGTTCACATTACCCTGTGTTGGCTTATGAGGTACTGGTTGCATGTCGAGAGAGTCAAGCTGAGAAGACGTCATGGCTCTGCTGCCAGCCTCCACCAAGCATTCCCCTTCTAGGGTATAGATGTCACTAAGATACAGGTGCACCATTGTTCCCATTTCCAGTTTCAGAGTGTTATCTTAGATATTTTTCCTGAGAGGAGCAGGTGTGGTTTTCACAGAGGCTTTCTTTCTGATTGAGAAATTTCCCTTCTACACCTAGTTAGTTGAGTGTTTTTATTATGAGAGAATATTGGATTTTGTTATTGTTTGGTCTATGTTTATTGATGTGATCCTACGAATTTTTTTAGTCTGTTGATATCAATTATCAACTGATTTATGAATGATAACCAAACCTGCATTTCTGATTTAAATCCCACTTAGTGTATAATTCTTATTACATTTTACTAGACTTTGTTACTATTTGTTGACTGTTTGGGGCCATATTTATATATTATAGTATATAATATGTTATATAATATAAATATACATTATACTAAAGTATAAGCCTATGGAAGGAGGCTCTCATGGGAAAATTCTCTTATTTCAGATGGACTATAACTGTTTAACAAATGATTTTGAGATTTGGGTTAAACTTTCTCGCTCTACAGAATTAATACTTTTTTCTTTCATTTCATTTCTTGCTCTTCCCTTACACCCTTCTCCTTCCTTCTGTATCTTTTTTCCTTACTACCTATCATATGTTAAGAATTGCTCTAGGTAATGGCAATGAAGATGATCAAAACAAAAGTTTGGATCCCAAACAACATTCAGTCTGGTGAAGGAGACAGAGAAGCAAATTAATAGCTCAGTGTAGGATACATTACAAGAGATGGGCACAGGGAGAGCTCTGGGTACACCAAAGAGAACACCTTGACTCAGCCCTGGGTATCAGGTGATGCTTGGCTGAGATTGTTACCAGAGTTATAGCCTGATGAATAAGTAGAAGTTAAAAAAAACAGACAGGATAGGAGAGTACCCTCAAGGGGAATGGAATATTTTTAATTGCAGAACTGCAAGTAACTTATTATGGTGGAAGCTCAGTGTGTATGTATATATATACATATATATATATGTGTGTGTGTGTGTGTGTGTATATAGATGAGATATATACACACACACATATATATATATGTACATATATATATATATATATATATATATTTTTTTTTTTTTTTACTCATTTTGGCCACCTAGGTATAGAGATTTTTCTAATGGGAACATCACTGCCAAGACAGTATCTATTGTTTGAATATACTCCTTATTCTAATCTGAAGCAAATTTTTAAAATGTTCTAGGTGGGCTCAAATGTGGATTTACCAGTTTTATTTTCACATTAACAATGTTTAGTTCCAAAGGCTATGTGATTATTTTCATGATTTACATGTTCCCTCATTTTCTCAAAGGCTTTTGTTCTATCATAGATGAAAAACTAAGGTGAAGTGATTTGGCCATGTCTGTGTAGTGATGTAGGAGAAAAAATGGAATTAAATATACTGTGGTCCCTTCATTTGGAGACTATTATATATCCTATTCAGTTTCATTTCCTGGTTGCTATTTTGTTTTACCAATTATGCTTTGGTATACCTCACTAGTGACATAACACGCTGCTCTGAAAAACCATTTATATCCTTCAACTAAATCTCATACTTTTTTTTTTTGCAGTTTTTGGCTGGGCTGGGTTTGAACCCTGCATCTCCAGCATATGGGGCCAGCACCCTACTCCTTTGAGCCACAGGTGTCCGTATACATTTTTTTTTTAAGTTTCATTTAAACTTCTATTTGTCTTTTGAATGCTAGTATCTGATTAAATCATCCCTAGGGCTGTAGAGGCCTCCTCAAATCCAGAGGAGAAGAGGTATTTCAAGATATTTCACTATTGTTCCTTGATGTTTAGGAAAAGAGTAAAAAGATCCAAACTCTTCTGAACCTCCACAATCTCCTCTCGCACTCCAACCTTAGAAGATGCTCCATGGATTTGAGGTCTTTCAGAGATAGAGCTAATTCTTTAGTCAAATTAACTTCTTCTTTGACATGCATTGCTTTTGACATCTGGATAAAACTACATGGAGAGATCTTCTGCCCAAAATAGATGTTGGTACGTTCAGGGATACTTTAATATAGATAAATTGAATAGAAAAAAACTTTAATCATATTGCTTATTGCCCTCATTGCCTTTATCTGTCTCCCAAGACTGAGAAATACTCCATGAAAAAGGTTCAGAATGACAGCCACTAGATTGAACCAGACTACATCGTGCTTTAAACGCCCAAATCGGAAGCAATAAATGCACAAACAAAGACATTTACATTGTTGTAGTGTTGACAAGGTTCCATTTGTATTTGTTTGAGAGTTGAAAGTCCAGGAGCTATTTGAATACATTTGGAAAATCCTTTGAAGTGGTTGGATATAAGCTCAGTGAATTCTGCCACAGTTTCTCCTTTACTTACATTATGCTGGACATATTCTGAAACATGGACAGCACTGCATTTAATTTAACTGCTAGTAAGTTTTCAAACCAGTCTTAAAGGCAGCAATTTAAAATCTGAATACTGGTTTTATTTCTCTAGATCTGTCATGAATGCTCAATGTAAGAATGATTTGAGGTAGAAAAGTTATAGCATAACGTTAAGACCACATGTTTTGTAAACAAACAGAGCAGGATTTGAAGTTACCTGCTACTTACTGGCTGTTTAACACAGCTCATGTTTCTTTGTCCACCATAAGCTTTATTTGCTTATCTTTAACATAGAAATAGTAATAGAATGTATGAATTACCTGTGATATTCGTATTAATTATATAATGCAATGAAGCAGTTGGAAATCAAGTACCAAAGAAACAAATGGTAGCATGCGTTACTCTACTGAAGTTGAATATAGATGTTAATAGCTCTATAGTAGCATTTCAGTATAGATTTTTCTTTCTTGTACACAAATTACCTTGGAGAAGTAAATTAGATACATGAAGCTTTTAATCACTCATATACTATTTACAAAGAGTATCAAGACATAATATAACAACATAATGGCTTTAAAGAAAATAGGCCTTTTAATGTGTTTTTTTGTATCAGTTCAGTTGATTATACAGGACGAATCTACTAGTTTTTCACTTGTTATATTCAACTACAAATACACCAGAGTGTCTGCTATACTCTTGCTTATCTATAAGACTTTATTCAATCTTTCAAATTAATTGTAAGGAAATTCAGCTCCAGTCAATCTACTGAGTTTGGTTGATTAATTACACATGAGTCATCTGGCAGCAGTCAGAAAGGTGATTGGACTGCAGGGAGAGGTAATCCTTCCTCAGGACCAGGACATGGCCACCCTTTTATAGAGGGAATGAAAACAAAGACAAGCTTAAGACACTAAATTTTGTGTAACCAAGTCTATGCACTTTTACGTGTATGATGGTGGCCTCTTATGTTTTCAGATTCTTAGAATTATAGTAATATATACTTTAATCCTGCTACTTTTGCCTTTTCTTCTTGGCATAATTTATAGAAAAAATCAATCTAGCCCCATGTAGTTATTTCTTTGGAGACTGCTATCCAACACTAAGGATTTTATACCACATCATATTTGAAATCATTACATTTGTATTGATGGAACCAAAACAGTTATCGGCGTACCTTTGGATGAGATTAATAGCTACACAGATGGAAGACTGGATTGCCAAACTAGATACTTAAGTTGAGAGTCTGTTTTTATTGCACTTTAATTTTGGGAGAACTTTCCAAAGAGACAGAGTCTAAAATTTGCTCTGAAGTTCAGATGGTGGCATGAGCCTGTCTCTGGAAAACAGATAAGAGATAGTGATGTAATTTAGGAGTATGGTGATGACTTGGTAACAGGAGCTGTGTGCAAAACAAGCTACGTGCTGACTTTAACCATGACCTTTGAAAATTTCTCAGTGATAGTGTGGGAAGCTGTTTTAGGAATGGAATTTGAACAAGATGTGCTTCTTCCCACGAGTAAACTGTGAAATGAGTATTTTAAATGGTTCTTAATTGCAATTGCTGAGCCTAGTGCTTGAAGGTACTAGTCAAGCTGAAAAGCAATGTTTATTTATTTCATTGTCAGTTTGAGATTATGTTGAGAAAGGAGTTCCCAACTTGCTCTAGAATTTAAACATTATGAGAAGAAAAGACTTTTTGAGTTCAAGAACAATTTAGCTCTTCCCTAGGAGATTTCTATCACTGACAGTTATTTATAGTTTTATTTAATGAATTTCACAATAAGCAAAGTAGGGAAGTCTTGCAGGCCACTTTTAAAATAAAAAGTTATTTTTGTTTTTATTCATTTTAAAATATCAAAAGCTAATATTTTCCTCTTCTATATATATATATATTTCTTACTTACATTTTTGTATTTCTCTTTAAATTAAGCCAAAAATAAAAGAAGAAAGAAAAAAACTCAATTTAAAAATGAAATATATGTCAACCAGTTTTGGAGACCACTCTCATCTCTAAGATTCTACTCCAAATCTAGCTCTCTTCAGATGTCTCTCTTGATCCCTTCTGGAGCTTCAGCTATTTACAAAGTAGAGGGCTGTATTAATACTTGAAATTTCTTTCTTTCTTTTTTTTTTTTTTGGTAACATATAGCACCTTTATATCATTAAACATAAGATTATTAGTAACATAACATCCTTGAATTAACATCAAATGTTTGAATATGTTTAACTTTGTGAATGTATAAATATGTATAAGGGACTCTGGGAAGTTTTTTTTTTATTTGTCTGAACTTGGCCTTTATCATTGCTCTCTTATCCCCTCATCAAAATTAACAGCAAATTATCGTATTTTCTGTCACAAAATGGATGCTATTCATGTCAAATTAAAAATAAAAAGTGTCAGTAACCATACAATATGACTTCCTAAGGTCGTTAGATGTTCAGAAAAAATTTTAAGAAGCCTGTTTTTATTTTTTTTGAGTCAATTTCATTTAAAACCGTTAATTTTTATAAATGGCATTATGGTATGCAGTGTTAATTTATGTCCTGTTAAAAGATACTTAATAAAAACATGGTTTATTCTTGCCAAAAAAAAAAAAGAAAAGAAAGAAAGAAAAAAAGAAGATACTGTCATGACTTTGAAAGTTTAACTTTGAATTTTTCAAGCTTTCAACCATTGATGGTATAGTCCACAAATGGCACTAAGATATACAGATCAGTAAGTAGAATAATTTGATATAAAGATCACTTCAAATAGAAAAGTAATGTTTGTCATCTGTATTCAATGGGAATGATGAGCAACCATTGAATTATCAAGTAATACATTAAAAAGGCATGGGAGAGGGGATAATATTTCAATTAAATTCTGCCTATCAGAGTACCTAGCAAACATCCCATTTTCTAGTAGATAAAATAGTTTTTGTCCTGATTATCTTTCCTGATGGTGATAGCACCACTTTGTTATTGTTCATTCTGTAGGAAATTTAAGACATTATTTTAAGTTTAGGGGTATAATATTTGTCATATTACATGAGTCTTTTCACAGTATGCGATATTGAGAGACCTGGATGCTTTAAATCTGTTTTCTTTGTGGTAATCATGAAGACTCAATTACTTCGCGCAAATCCTTTGCAGAACTTTGGTGAGTGCTCTGTGATGACACTTCTTTTGCCAAGTGAAATAAAAGGAGCAGAGGGGGGTGATTCAACACGTGACTAAAGGACATTCTTTTCAGAAGCCCAGAAAGGAAACACACTCTGAAGATCAATGTGAAATAGGAAAGCTTCCTTTGAGGTCCTCCTTCATCTGTTGCCAGCATCCCTTTATCCCTTGTAATTCCTATCCTTTACTACAGTTCTTCAATCCATCGTTCCTGTGTCTACTAATGTCAGATTTAGCCGAAGATTTCTAATCACTGCTTTTTGAGTTATTGTGTCTCCCATAGGGTGTTTGATTTGTAGATCAAAGGGTCTCTCTATTTTCACTTTCTACTTTATGTACAGTATAGAAATTTTGTGAGTATAATTAGTGTTAAAATGAGAAAGGTGAAAGTAACTTTCCAATTTTTGAAAGTATTTATGGGTGAGCATTTAAAAGCTAAATTGCAGGAAAGATCACAAAGAAAACTTCAAGAAGACTACTCCATTATTCTGTTTGCCCGCATCCATTTATCCCCTGAAAATAAGTGACTAAACACTTTAGATATTTTCAACTGAGCAAATTAAATGCTGGATATTGATTGCATGTGATTGAAGAGCTAACAAGCCAAATATGAACTAGAAAGATAAGACAATTATAATGGCACAAAGTTACTACCACCCTAAAGTTGGAGATAAAAGAGAGGGTTGGTGTTGTCTGAGCCTACAAGCTAGAATAGTCCGACAGAGGACAGACCATTCAGGCCCAGTCTGTTACTTACTAGTTAGGGTCAGAATTATGGCTTTGGAAAAACTAAAACTCACCCCATTTAGTGGAAAGTACAAAACCAGCCACCCGACAAACTGTGACATGTGACAGCAGAATATGAGGTGGTTTGAGGCAGCCTGGACATGAACATTTTTAGTACAGGAGCTGCAAAGGAAACAGGAGGTGATGCAGCTGCTGTAGGAAACACCTCCAGAAAGAGAGTGGAAAGTAGACACACTGGCTTCTCCTTTCCTCCCACCCATTAAACTCCTGATATTTTTATCATGTCAAAGTCAAGTATAATCCAGATGACACCAGAGTCTGAGTGATTCTGCTCGGAGGAGTCATCCAACCTGTGTTATGGAAAAGAACAGAAGAACATAATCTTACGTCTGCGATCGTGGAAGCAAAGCCTGACATGGAGATTCTCGTTCCAGGGATTTATTTGAAGAGATGATGGAAGTAAAATGGAGCAGGGAGGGTGGGGCTGGGTAAGCAAGACTATAGTCCAAACTAGAGCTACCTCTGAGTCCATGGAAAAGTGGACAGATAGGCCAACTCGAGGCCAAGGGCATACTTTTTGTCCATGCCAGTCAGTCACAGGCTGAGGTTTGATTAAGAGTCCCTTAAAGGGACCAGGACCTGCAGTGAGTGGAATAAGAATGCACTGCCCATAAAGGAGATCTGGGCAGAGCTTTCAAAGACTCAAAAACAGAGATGTGATCAAACAGCCAAATAACCAGCACCACTAGGCTGGGATTACAACAAAATAAAATCAATGGAGATTTAAAAGCATTTGGAATGATTGAAGTATGAAGTGATGGGAGTTTATATTGAATTCAAAGAGTGGGAGTGAAGTGCATTACAAAGGAATGAAATTTCGTTAGAAAGAAAACATTGGAAAGTCATTACTAAGTTAACAGTAAAGAAAACATAGTGACTGATTCAAAACGAAGTTTATAAAAGATGATTTGAAGTTTATACTATATTTCTAAGACACTTCTGGAAAAATTATCCTGGAAAATAGTAACCAAGAAGAAAACCTGGCTTGGAAGAAAAGATGGTCTAATGATTTGAGGTGATGGTAAAAAATCCGAGCATGTATTTTAAGTATCATTATCAGTATTTGGCATATAGGAGATACTGGGTAATTGTGCTGCATTGTTTTATCTTGTGAGAAACATATTGAAAATGTAGGGCTAAATCATCTGCATGGATTTAAATTGTCAAGAATGGATAAAATCACAAGCAGAGTCTATGCAGACAACGGATAAAAAGCCAAGGACCAACCTTAAGGAATATCTAAATATAAGAGCTAGAATTTAAAAAAGAAAGAGTGAGAGGGAGAAATAATGAGAAAAAAAGAGGCATTAAAAAAAGAGAAAAAAGAGGCAAATATGTGTAGCATCTAAATGAAAGATAGACAATGTGAATTGCTTTATGAAATGTGGAAAAATAATATAAACTTCCTCTCTGAGAAATAAAAATGCAAAATCAGAAATGTAATCCATCCCACTTTAGGAAAAAAACACAGTTAAAAGGAAAAAGTATGTCAAACCATTTTGAGCTAAAAATGCTTCTTTTTTAATGTGCAGATACCAGGCTGCAAATCCCTTCACTTGAATGACAAGAAAAGGTACATGATACAAAATATTGATGAACCATGAAACAAGTAAATTCAGTGTGAGATGGAGGGTTCCAGAAGAATTTTGCCTGTGTTCCTACCTCTCTCAATATTAACAGGTTTCTTTTCACCATTCATCTGAGAAATGGTGTTGCTTGCTGCCCAGAAATGTTAAGTTGGATAAAAGGGGGAGGAAGGGTGAGGAAGGGAATAGTGCATCTTCACTTTAATGTGCCTTCTAGAGATTTCTTAAGAATGCCCCCTGTATTAGTCAAGATTCTCCAAAGACAGAAGCAATGGGACATAAGACAGGTATAAATACAGATATAGGTATATAGATATATGTGAGGGGATTTATCAGCGAAATTGGCCCTTTCAACTATGGGGGCTGACAAGTCACATAATAGGCTGTCTGCAAGTTTGAGAACCAAGGAAATGTGGCTCAGACCAGGTCCAAAGGATATAGACTATTCCTAATTCCTCAACAAGTATTTGTTAAAGGAATGGATTTTAACAACACCTGATGGAATCCCAGAATCCCCATGGGTAGCCTCAGTCCATTATTAGACAGTGAATTCTTAGGAGTAGGGCCTGTTGGGTGGTACATCTCTGTCTATGAGTCTCTCTCTCTCTTTCTTTCTTTGTGTCTCTTTTCTCCTCTTTCACTCCCTCGGGTCCCTCCCTACCATGCTTTTAAATTTGTTTCTGTTGTAGCTCTATAGTACCTGGAAAAGAAGTAGTCACTTAAATATTAGTTAATGTTAGTTATATTTTAAAGCACGCTTAGAAGGAGTGGAAATAATTGTAGCTGACTTTAAAGAAATATATTGTCATAGAACAGTTTCGGGGTCCGAGGCCTCTTTGATGTGAATAATTCATAAAATGGGCTGCGTTGAGCATAGTGTGTGATTTTTTTCAGGGAAGAGATAATTGGGAAGAGAGTTTCGTCTTTTTCTAATAAGAGAGAATTAACTATACTTATTTTCACTTCAAATAGTTTTACTGTATTCAGGATAGGGAGGTTTATGCCAAAGAACCATAAATACCAAGAAAATACTATTCCCTTCTGAGAAGAAGCATGGTGTGTGGGAGGAAATTCTGGCAAAATGGTCACTAAGTAAATTCAGCCAAAATCTTGAGGTTTAAGCAGAAAATATAGGTGCTTTAAAAAAATCATGGCCAAGAATAGAATACTTAAAAGTTGCTTTGGTTTAATTATAGGCAATTCAACTGACCTTTCTGCTTTCCTAAGTCAAGCTGTTGCCTGTCGGTGGCCCTTCACATAGAAACAGCACTAAAATAGCCAGGCTTTACATTACCTCGGCGGTGGTGCTGCAGCTTGAAGGTTCCTCTAATGTTAAACTGGCTTGCTCAGTTCTGATCAGACTTTCTCTTCCGTATTTCCTGCATCACAATCTATGACACACATACAGGAAAAGCAAAAGAACTCTGAAAATATTTTTAGACTATTTTACTTTCTTTTTTGTTTTTCTTTTTATTTTAATTGACACATAATAACTGTACACATTTATGAAATGTAGTTGGATATTTTGATCCACATATATACTATGTAATGATCAAATCAAGGAAATTAGCATATCTATCATTTCAGACAATTATTATTTCTTTGCATTTGGAACAGACAACGTCTATTCTTCCAGTGACTGAAAATTTGCTATAAATTATTGTGAATTATAGTTGCCCTACAATGTGCTATAGAACACTGAAACTTAGTACTTCTATCTGGCTATACATTTGTGTTCATTAACCTACATCTGTCTATCCTTCTGGCCCACTACCTTTCCCAGTCTTCAGACTATTCTGTTGGCTGTGGTGGTGATATTAGGGGACAATTGGTAAATTATACATTGTTCCTTATTTTTATTCCAGATCTATCTCTTTTATCTCTGGCACCAAACCATGCACGTAAAGTATAATTCCTTTTCTTGTCATCCATTAACAAGAGAATAAGAGTTTCTTAGCTTCTAAGATTCCAGACTCAATAAGGAACAGATAGTTTTTCTTAGGTATTTCCATCAGATACCAAATATGGTCTGGTGTTTCTCTAAGACGCTTTCTAAGGTAGTAAGTAAGACTAATACCTCTTTTCTCTTTTGGGATTTCCCCTGCTCAACCCAAATATCATCTCTTTTGCCTGATTAAAGCATTAAGGACTCGAGTAACAAATTTGGGAGTACAAAAACGATTAAGAGTTTGAAAACTCACATAGTGTGGGCCTTGTTAAACTGTCTTGTCACTCAGAAAAATTATAATTTAACACAAAATAATGTTTAAGCATTCTAATTTGACTGTATTTTATCCTTTTTCTATCTAATGTGCTTCTTGAAGCAGCCTATTAAATGTTTTGTTCCATTATTTTTTGGGTTCCATAGTTTTAGTTAAAAAATAAGATGTCAGTTTTATGATAATTTTTCCTATAAAGGTAAATGTCCTGTTTGGGGCTGCTTTAATATTTTTTGTTTCTCTTCAGTTTCTGAAATTGATGCTGCCTCTGTGTTGATTGTGTGATTTGTCTCCTCATAGGAGTGATATTGTCCTGCTTCATTTGATGTCTTGTGATGTTTTTAGCTGAGTGCCATATTGTGAATTTTACCATATTGTATGATGAGTTCTTTTGTTTTCCCTGAATATGTCAACCTTTATACTGTATACCAATTGAGTTACTTGGAAATATTTGATCATGCTGTGCTTTGATTTTAAGTTTAAGGTTGTTTAGATGAGTCCAGAGCTTCTGAGACAGGAATTTGCTGGGCACTCTATTCAATCCCTAGTGAATCTTGAGGTTTTTCAGTCTGTCTAGAGGAAATAGAGGCTATTACCAGACACTTGTATTTCTAGTCTTTTTTGTAGGTGCTTCCTTTGCTTCCAGTGGTTTTCTCAGATGCTTGCACTAATAAGTACTTAGCTCAATACTGGACTGTACAGAGAGAGAGGCAACATTGTCATTAGAATGGTGACCATTTAGTGTAGATCTGTCTCTGCCTTCTCTTCTGTTTTGTTTGTTGATCCTTGAAAGGCTATATTTATGTAGCCTTATAATCAGAGTGCTAGTTTCCACAAAAGAAAAACTCCTCATTTTTGATAGGCTTTGATTAAAGCTATATATTAATTTGGGGGACTGAATATTGTTACCCAATTGAATTTTTCAATTTGTGAACACAGTTAATCATTCCATTCGTTTAAGTCATTTGTTTATGCTTCACAATGATTGTAATTTTCTATGTAGAAGTACTTCTCATGTAACTTTGGCAATGATTTCCAATTTTTATGTTTATCCCCTTAGATCTTCACTGATGACTTATTCAGTTTTTCTCTTTTAATTACATTGTTTGATATTTAATTTTTAAAAAACATTTACATAACTTCAGAAAATTCCATTGTGTTTCTTCCTACTAATCCCTGAATCCCCATCCAAACTAGATGTAATATTGTTAAAAAAATTTCTATCATCATAGAAAAGTTTTGTCTGCTCTTGAACCTAAGGTAAATGGAACCATACAACTGTGTACTCTGTTCTTTTAGACTTTTTCATTCAACCTTCTATTTTTAGAATAATTCATGTTGTTGTGTGAGTTTTTTTTTCCTCGTCTTACCAGTAAGTAATTTTCTGTTTGACTACACTATAGGTCATTTTTTCCATTCTCTTAAGGATAAATATTTGGTTTACTCACAGTTTTTTATTATTATGAATAGAGAAGACTTATTCTTCCATAAGTCTTCTTGTAGGCATATTTTTAATTTACTTTTGGTAAATAATAGTTGAATTGATAAGTCAGAGGGTATTTGTATGTTTGGATTTATTATACATTCCCAATTTCCCAAGGTACTTTATTATTTTACATTTTCATCAGTGATGTATGAGAGTTCAAGTAGCTCTACATTCTTGCCAACACTGGGCATCATCAGTCTTTGAATTTCAGTCATTTTTGTGAGTGTTTAGTGTTATCTCATCATGCTTTTATTTTGAATTACCCTAGTGACCAATAATTCTGATCACTTTTTCATATGGTAATTGGACTCTAAGATATTTAACCTTTGTGAAATTTCTCTCTAAGTACTTTTTACAAAAGACAATTGTCTTTTTTATTGCTGAGTTCCTTAAATACTCTAGATAGTACAAATCCTTTGTCAATACACGTATTATGTGGGGTTTTTTTCCAGTTAGCTGCTGCCTACTTTCTTACTTTCTTAATGTTGTCCGTTTGTTCTCCTGATTTTTTTTTACTAGTTAATTTGAAATAATTCTAGACTCATCAGCAGTTGCAAAAAAGTGTCCAGGCAAGTCCCATGTATACTTCATTTAGTTTTCTCCAATGGCAACAAGTTATATAACTATAGGATAATATCAAATGACAACAGTACAATTTATGGAGTTTATTCATATTCTACTAGTTTTATTTGTGCTTGTGTGTGTGTACACTTCTGTGCATTTTTATCACATGTGATGATTCATGTTACTCCCCACCACAAAGAAGATACAGAACTATTCCATATTTTAAGGTATAAGATGCAATGCACGTACGTTTTTGACAAACATTAAATCACTTCAGTCATGGGTAATGTAAGAATTGTTGCAACACCTACATGGCATTCAGTTTTGTTCTTAATCATTTTAATGTCACTTCATATTAAACTAAAAAGGCACACTTCTGAAAACTCAACTTTCATTGTTCATTTGTACCACTAAAATAAAATATCTTTTTTTTTTTTTTTTTTTTTTTTTATTGAGTGTTAACTATGTACATTGATACTCTTCTGGGGTACAGTGTGGGGTTTTCACATGCATTCTGAAATACTTCCATCAAACTGGTCAACACAGCCTTCATGTCATTTTCTC
>CAUYTI010062108.1:0-33303 GCA_963575145.1 Galago senegalensis
TTTTTTTTGAGACAGAGCCTCAAGCTGTCCCCCTGAGTAGAGTGCTGTGTCATTACAGCTCACAGCAACCTCCAACTCCTGGGCTCAAGCGAGTCTCTTGCCTCCGCCTCCCAAGTAGCTGGGACCACAGGCGCCCGCCACAACGCCCAGCTATTTTTATGGTTGCAGCCGTCATTGTTGTTTGGCGGGTCCGGGCTGGGGATTCGAACCCGCCACCTTAGGTGTACGTGGCTGGCGCCTTAGCCGGTTGAGCTATAGGCACCAAGCCGATTCTATCTTTGTTAAAAAAAATCATACACATGTGCCTTCATATGTTCATACCATACATATACTAAAATGTTTATACAGAGATGAGAAACAGGATAGAAAAGATACTAAACTACTAGTTAATACAGGTACCTCCTTGGGGCAGAATTCAAAAGCTAAGGTAGAGGGGAACACTCCATGTCTTAGTTTTAAAATTCAATAAAACTATAGTTTTATTATAGCATTTAATTGCTTTGTGTTTATGGAAATTAAAATTTTAAATTTAAAGAGAGGTTATATGCACAAAAGAGGAAAACCAGGCTGGGTGTGGTAGCTCACACCTGTAACCCTAGCACTCTGGGAGAGCTGCTTGAGCTCAGGAGTTCAAGACCAGCCTGAGCAAGAGTGAGACCCCATCTCTTAAACCCCTCCCACCAAAAAATGGCTAATAAATATAAGAAAAGATGCTTAATATCTGTAGTCATCAGGAAAACACAAAAGACCATAATAAGCTACCACTACACACTCGCCAATTAGGAAAAAATTCACAACGGACAATATTAAGTTTGGGAATCATACTGCAAAGTGTAAACAGCTCTGCCCCAGGACCCCTTCCAGAAATCTGGTGGCCATACTTGGGACTACCTGTCAGCCATCTTCCTCTTGTTATATGCCCAGAACATGGGCAGATCTCACAACGCAGGGCCTCTGCCACCATCTAGAACTTGGCTGAGAATTCTAGAATCTCTGTGCCAACCCTCAGGCTCTCACATAATTTACATTGATGATGTGATACCCCCCTTAAAAGTATTTCTTGTATCATGTACAACCTGAACAACGAGACAGGGCCAGCACCAGATCAGGCATTAAGGCTCCTTTCCTGAAAGATGACCAAAAACTGCAGGGTCATGAAAAGCCTTTTCCTATAGCACTGGAGATGTCTCATTTGCAGGACAACTGGAATTCTCCTTCACTGCTGGTAGAATGTAAACTGTGAAATGTAAATGGGTACAACCACTTGGAGAACAGTTGTGGCAGAAGCTACTGAAGTCGGGGACTCTCTCCCTATCACCAAGCTTTCCAACTCTAAGGATGATACTTTTAGAGAACACATCCATGTATACCAGGAAACATGGACAAAATCGTCCACACCTCACATCAATATTGTTGGTAATGACAAAAAAGAATGGGAAACAACCCAAATGTGCATCCAGAGCAGAATGTGTGAATAGTTGTGATTTCTCTCTGCAGTGGATTATCAACCAGCAGCGAAATGAATGAACTACACCCTGGATGACTCACAGACAATGCTGAGTAGGGGAATCAAGACACCAGCCAATACACACTTTATGATTGTCAAAACGAAGTTCAGGGCAGGCAAAACAGAGCTCGGTTTGGGGACGTGCACAGTGATGGTAAAGCCAATGAAAAATGGCAGGGGGCTTCTGGGGTGCCAGAGTGTTCCATGTCTCGGCCAGGGTGTTGTTAGATTAGTGATAAGGCTTTGAACTATACACTTGTCTTTAGTCCTCTTCTCTGCATCTGTGTCACAACTCATGAGAGGGAAGCTTAGGTAAAGACAGGTGGCGGGGACGGCAGAGGCCCATCCACGTACCACTTGGTGCAGGTACTTGTGGTCATAGGCGCTGATGGGTTTGCTGTCCAGCAGTACGCGGCCCTCCTGCAGGGGGTAGAAGTTCTCCAGGATGTTCACGCAGGAGCTCTTTCCGCTGCCTGAGGGCCCCACAAGTGCTGTCACCTTGCCTGGGGTCAGGCTGAAGGAGACATTCTGCAAGGAACAGAGAGGCACAGTGTGGGGTCACTGGTTCAGGTCCCGAGACTAGATGCTCCGGCCTCAGCCACATGTAAGTGCCCCGCTAAGCCCACCCTGTGCTCCTCTGCCTTGGATGGGCACTGCCAGCCCCTGAATGTTCTCCTTTTTAGGACACTAGTACTGGGCAGCACCTTTATATTACCTGTTGTCTCTGCCTCTAATGTTCTTTCAGCAAAAAAAGACATCTGGTTAGGTTTCAGCTCAAATGTCACCTCCTCCAAGAAGCCTTCCTTGACAGCTCTCACCATCCCAGCAGACTATTCCTACCATAGCACCCTCATTTATTCTGTTCCTAGCTCTTATTATCTGAAATCATTCTGTTAAGGGTCTGTCCTCCCCAGTTGGAGGCCAGAACTCCTTCAGGGCAGGAAACTTGCCTTGTGATTCCCTGGCTACATTGTCACATGTGAGAAATGAGAAAGGATGACTTCGGCAGGCCTTGGCTGCCTCTCACCTGCAGGACTTGGGTGTGGGGCCGAGTACGGTAGGTGAAGGTCACATTCTCAAAGTCCACTCGGCCTTCCAGGTGGTCAGGGGCCAAGTTGCCATCGTGTACCATGGTTGGCTTCCGATCAATGAACTCGAACACCTTCTCAGCAGCCCCCACTCCCTGCATCAGGCCACTGTAGACGGAGCCCACAGACTGGCGGGAAGAGGACACACGTTCCTGTGTCATCAACACCCCACTTCTGGAACCCACCCATGGTATTAGAGGGATAAAGGAGTGCAAAGACAGCAAGGACATAGAAGCCATTTGGGGGGGGAAGCAGGAGACTTCAATGAGAAATAAGGTTATCAGTTAGGAACTAGGGTCTTGAGGTCATCACCACTAATGCTCACCAGCAGAGAAGCTGTGATCCCCCTCCCCAGAAGGAAACAGAAACCTAAGTACAGAGTAGTTAAGTGAACCTACAGGAATGTGGTAAAGCATGAATCTGGCCTTGGGTCTTTCAACTACCAGAGCATTTTTTAATTTCAAAGTATAAACTGGGCCTTAATGTATGCTGTACATTAACGCTGTACATCACGCTCTCCTGGGGTGAAAATACACATCATGTAAATATAAGTCATAAGAACAGCCCATTTTATTAAGCACTTTCTTTCTTTCCTTTTTTTTTTTTTGAGACAGAGCCTCAAGCTGTCGCCCTGGGTAGAGTGCCATGGCATCACAGCTCACAGCAACCTCCAACTCCTGGGCTCAAGCGAGTCTCCTGCCTCAGCCTCCCACGTAGCTGGGACCACAGGCACCCGCCACAATGCCCGGCTATTTTTTCACTGCAGCCATCATTGTTGTTTGGGTGAGTTCGAATCCCAGGCTGGATTCAAACTCACCACCTTAGGTGTATGTGGCTGGCGCCTTAGCCACTTGAGCCACAGGCGCTGAGCCACTTTCTTTCTTTCTTTCTTTTTTTTTTTTTTTGAGACAGAGTCTTACTTTGTCACCCTTCGTAGAGTGTTGTGGCCTCACAGCTCACAGCAACCTCAAACTCTAGGGCTTAAGTGTTTCTCTTGTCAGCCTCCCAAGTAGCTGGGACTACAGGTGCCCACCATAATATCTGACTATTTTTTGTTGCACTTGTCATTGTTGTTTTAGCTGGCCCAGGCTAGTTTTGAACCTACCAGCCTCCTTGTATGTGGCTGGTGCCATAACCACTGTGCTATGAGCGCCGACCTATTGATCACTTTCTACATGTTATGAGGTATGTTCTATCATTATTTCCTTTTTGCTGATGGGAAAACTCAGGCACAGAGAGCTCAAGTAATTTGCCCCAGGTCACACAGCTGGGAAGTGGTAGAGCCAAGATTTAAATCCAGGCCCATCTGGCTCCCGATTAAGGCTTTTTTTTTAAATTGTTGGGGAATCATTGTGGGTACAATAAGCCAGGTTACACTGCTACGTTTGCTGAGTGAAGTCCCTCTACTAATAGGGTCCTGACCCCAAGAGGTGTGTCACACACAGTGCCCTCCCAATCAGGCTCTTAAGTGCTATAACTGACTGTCCTCTTTGGTGGAATGGGGATAATATTAGCATCCATGTCCTCTTACTGCAAAGATGGTGCTTGGCACAGAGTAAATACTCCCAGACCTATAGCTATGATTGTTACCAATAATATCAAGATGTTCTTTTTAACAGTCATAGTATTAACATTCAGATATCAATACTATGTAGTAGTTGTCCCTCATTCCAGAGGCTGCCATGGTTATCAGTGTACTGTATCTTTCCAGTCCCTTCTCTGTGTATATTTATTTATTTATTTATTTATTTATTTATTTATTTTTGAGACAGAGACTCAAGCTATTGCCCTGGGCAGAGTGCCATGGCATCACAGCTCACAGCAACCTCCAACTCCTAGGCTTAAGTGATTCTCTTATCTCAGCCTCCCGAGTAGCTGGGACTACAGGTGCCCATCACAATGCCCAGCTTTTTTTTGGTTGTAGTTGTCATTGTTTGGCAGGCCTGGGCCAGATTTGAACCTGTCAGCTCTGGTGTATGAGGCTGGCGCCTTAGCCACTTGAGCTATAGGCGCCGAGCCCTCTCTGTGCATTTATTAACACACACATACACACTAAATAATTTTGAGGCCAGGTATGGTGGCTCATGCCCATAATTCCAGAGTTTTAGGAGGCCAAGGCAGGAGGATCCTTTGAGGCCAGGAGTTCAAGACCACCCTGGGCAAAATGGTGAGCCCGATTTCTACAAAATTTTAAAAAAATAGCTGGGCAAGGTGGTACATGCTTATTAATTCCAGCTCCTCAGGAAGCTCAGGCAGAGGATCACCGGAGCCCTGGAGTAACACTACACTCCAGCCTGAACAACGGAACAAGGCCCTGTCTCTAAAAAGCAAAAAATATAATAATAGTTTTGAGACTTTTAAAAAGTACACAAATGCAGGCAGCGCCTATGGCTCAGCAGGTAGGGCGCTGGCCCCATATATGAGGGTGGTAGGTTTGAATCCGACCCCAACCAAACTGCAACAACAACAACACGTAGCCAGGCGTCGTGGCGGGTGCCTATAGTCCTAGCTACTCAGGAGGCTGAAGCAAGAGAATCGCCTAAGCCTAGGAGTTGGAGGTTGTTGTGAGCTGTGACGCCACAGCACTCTACCAAGGGCGATAAAGTAAGACTCTTAGCTCTAAAAAAAAAAAGAAAAAAAAGTACACAAATGGGATCAAACTATCTCTACTGATCAGAGATCTGTCATTTGCACTTAACAGCATGTCTTGGAGATCTTTACACACCAGTTTACACAGATCTACCTTGTTCTTAGATTTTACAGTACAGATAGACCAGTTCTGGAATGTGGGCATACCAAACATATTTATTTATCTACCCCCTACTGCTAGGCATTTAAAGAGGTTTTATTTTTCATCATTATAAACAATGTTGCATCGAACATCCTTGGACCTCCACCTTTGCCCCCTGGTGTGTTTTCAGAGCACGGATTCCCAGAGGCAGGATTATTGCTGGGTTGGGTACAGCAGATGTGAGTTGGCAGATATGAGTTCAGTAGCAGATGCTGCTAGTGCCCTTCCCACATCCAGACTAGTGAATTAACACCCCCACTCCAGGCTGACCTTGAACAACGACTGATGCACCCTGAGTAGGGACAACAGCTTCCTGGCCCTCAAGGGGATGACTCTGAGGCTGGAGTCCTATGCTGTCCCCTGAAAGGATTAAGCCTCAGTTGTCCATACTGGTAACTAGCTCCATAATCCACCCATGGCTGACTTCCTGTCTCTCTTTCCACACACCCTCCATTTCCTGGGATTGCCTCCCAAATAAATCGGTGACACTCCAATTATGCAGGAGCCTCAATCAAGACATAACCTAAAATAGCCCTTGCTTTTTCTATGGTGCTGCCCTTGAAGTGGGCTAAGAGGAGGACCAGCTAGTTTTGAAGCCTGTTCCCCTACAGAACTGGTGGACAAGTCACTTAACTCTCTGAGCCTCAGCTTCCTTTTCTGAGAAATGGGAATTTCTGCAGCATCTAAACCTCTTATTAAGTTCTAATGCCACTTCCTGACATCACTTACTGCCACTTTGCTTGAAAAACTAGTTGTTACCCTTTGGTAGTGTTAGGTTTTGCTTGTTGTTGTTGTTTGTTTTGTTTTGTTTTTATGGAGACAGAGTCTCACTCAGTTGCCCAGGTTAGAGTGCCATGGCATCAGCCTGGCTCACAGCAACCTCAAACTCCTGGGCTCAAGCGATCTTCAGCTTGAGCTCAGCTGAAGTAGCTCAGCTTCCAAGTAGCTGGCACTATGGGTTCCTGCCACATGTCCAGCTATTTTTTTCTATTTTCAGTAGAGGTGGGGTCTTGCTCTTGCTCAGGCTGGTCTTGAACTCCTGAGCTCAAGGAATCCACCCACCTCAGCCTCCCAAGTACTAGGATTATAGGCATGAGACACTGTGCCCAGCCAATAGTGTTATTCTTGGTATGATTATGATCTCTCCCCTACACTCCTCACACCTCCTGGGAGTATCCCCCACCCCCCACCCCCTCTTCCCCATACTCTACTCTTCTCCCCAGATGCCCCTTTCTACCCCTTACCTCCATGCAGTCCCCCAGAACAAACTCATAGATGATAAAGGCGATGAGGTTGCCACTGGTCATCTGCCCTGAGATGACGAGGTGGCCACCATAGTAGAGGATGCTGACCTGGACCACCAGCAGTGTGAGCTGAGGGCAGAAGGAAAGGGGATTTGGGTCAGGGGGTCTTGGCTCAGGTCCTTCCCCTACCCAGCTACAGGGGGAGGTGAGGGTAGCCCCTGCAGGCTATGCAAACCCAGCCACAAACTAAAAACACCAGCCATCTTGAGGCCATCTTCCCACTGCCCATCACTCATGCCCCTCCTCAGGCCCCAGGTGGAGCTGGCCCTGGGGCCAGCCTGCCTTTGAGAGGGCCTGGCACACACATGCCACCCCTAGGCTCCTCAGCCAGGACAAGCCAAAGCTATTAGTCCTCCACCTCAGGAAGAGCATGATTCAGAGAGAATAAGAGTGTTGGCTGAGGTCACCAGCAAATAGGGCAGGGCAGGACCAGTCACGTTCCACAAAGGAGGGGCTGTGTCTAGGGTACCACTGCTTCCCTCCAGGACCTGGGGAACCTCTGGGAGAGGAGTGGAATCTGAGCACCTGTGACAGCCCACAGTCTGCCAGGATCCCTATCTGCGCCTCCCTAACCCTAGCCCAGAACCAGGTCAAAGCTAGAACACAAGTGTCTTGGTGGGAGCCACAAAGGGGCCCCTGCTGGCAGACTTCAGCCCCCTTCTCTCATTGGTTGGCACTTTTGGAGGGGTGGCCTGCTCCAGGAGACCCAGACAGTTCCAGAGACCCTGGTACCCTGTAGACTACCCACTCTATCCTTTTGCAACCTCCAAACCTCCTCATTCCTATGCCAGCTATGACCTGCCCACCTTGCCAATGTGGCCCCTAGGGTGGTGGTAAGACCCAAATGCTCCCCATCCTCCAAGTGAGGGAACTGGACACTCCAATGGATGTGTGTGGATGAGACAGGCTAGAAGGTGGCCTAGGGTAGCTCTGCTGGCCCCAGGGGTGTGGGGGGTGGGAGAGTTGCCAATTAGGGATGTTTCCCAGCTTGGAAAGGGAAGCTCCTAGGTGTCATCCCATGCCCAGGTGAGAGGGAGAGAGGAGATATACAGGAGGGCATTTCCCAGGTGGCTGTGTTCTCTGGAAAGATTCTCAGGCAGCTCAATACCAGCATGCACAAGTGAGTCCCCTCTTGTGCACCCCCCAACCCTGGTCAGGGCCAGAGGCACCTACCCCGCTGCCCCAGACGTAGTACATGTAGGCTGCCGCCTCCTTCCTATTCAGCTTATACACCTGCTGCAGCTTCTGTAGGTAGGTCTCCGCCTCTGCCTCCTCATTGGCAAAGCTGCGGACAGTCTTCATGGCACTGATGGTCTCCTCAGCGGTGTTGCTGGCTCTGGCCAGGGCATTCTGGACCTCTTTGGAGAGTCTCTATGGGCAGGAGGGGGCAGAGGAGGAGACCTAAAATAGACCTTCACATATACCTACCCAGGCCCCAAGCCTCTCTGGGCTTTGCCAGTTGCACACAGGAAGCCCTAGGACAAAGAGACGGGCTCCCCAGCTCCCCAGTCTCCTCCCAACTTGACTTGTCAGACTCCTTGGGGAGATGGCTCCAAGGGAAGAGGGGTGCTGATCACCAAGTCATCTCCAGAACTCAAAAGAGGCTGTCCGTGACTGTACAGTTTTTGGTAATCCTGCTAGAAATAGAATCTCAACAGCTGATCCTGTGCTGGTGGTTTAGGTTGTACATTACATAAGAAACACCAATTATTAAGGGGGGACCATTTACATCATCAGCATAAACTATGTGAGAGTCTGTGGATTGGAACAGAGATTCTAGAATTCCCAGCCAAGTTCTAGATGGTGGTGAAGGCCATGGGTTGTGAAGCCTGTCCCCATCCTGTGTATATAAATAAGCAAGGGGAGATGACTGAAAAGTGGTCCCAATGGGTGTGTGTGGCCTCCAGACTCCTGCAAGAGGCTCTTAGGTAGAGCTGTTCAGACTTTGCAGTAGTTAACCACAGGCTGAGTCCTGAGTCAGCCAGGGTGTCTGCCTGGGAGGACAGGATTGTGCACTGGCATGTCTCATGACCTGCATGTCACACCTAGGCCACAGCGAGTGTGCAGAGTGCTCTGGCCCCTGAGGAGCCACGCCACACCCTGAGTCATGTCTGGCCATGGGCAGTGTGTGATGACTTGCTGGCTCCATTCACCACATTCACAGATGGGGCGGAAATCCTAAGTACAGTCTCCCCCAGGCCCTGCCCAGCTGAACTTGAAGGTGGGGCCTGAGGTGCTGTGGGTTGGAGGGGGGAGCTCCGTGGTTTCCTGTCCCAGAGGTTGTGGGAAGGTAGGAAGGGGGTAGGTGTGGGACAGCAAAGGAGGCAGCTCCAACTCTAACACATTGACTTTCTGCTTAGTGAGGAAAATGGTGAGGCTCACAGCCCAGAACTGTGGGGCAAGAAGTCCCTCCTGGGTGTCTGGAGAAGGCTGAGGGGAACAGGTTCCCTTAGGGGAGAGATAGGAGATGTCTTCCGTTGCTACATGGTCTCAGGTCACAGGCACCAAAGGTTCTAACAGAGCTGGGGACAATGATCTAACCAGCCCTACACAGAGCTGTCACGTGTCAAAGGTCCTGGTCAGGAGTACCCTGCCATGGGCTTGGGCTGTCACAGAAGGCACTGGTCACACACCTGCCTGCTGGAACTCAGCCCTAGTCCCATAGGCCTTGGCATCCCCCCTCCGTCCCCCATCTGGGAAGCAGGAGGAGGCTGAGGCCAGGCCTAGCTCACAGGCTGACCTCCCTTGCAATGTCAGTGCCAAGGGTGGCTGAGAGGACTGCAGCCTGCCTACAGCTATGTCATGGGCGGGGCTGGAGCCACTCCCACACACACAACCTACAGGAGAGTGAACTGGTGAGCAAGGCTCACCTGTCACCCCCAGGCCCTCCTTCCCAGTCTACTTCCCTCTCACATCTCATGCCTCACTGTTGGTCCCTAAACACACCAGACACCTTCCCACCTCAGTGCCTTTGCATTGGCTATGCCCTTGGCACACACTGCCCCAAGACATCCACACTCTTCAGATCCTTACTCAAATGCCGCCTGCTCAGCAGCCAGCCCCCAGTGCTCCCACTCTTTCTCATTTCATATTTCTGTTTACCACTTGCCATCGTCATTATTGCTTCTGTCATTACCTACTGTCTGTCCCTCCACTAGAATATAGCTTCACCAAGGCAGGGGCCTTGTCTGTTCACTGATGCACCCCAGTGCCTGGAATACAGTAGGTGTTCAATAAAAACTGATTGGATGAGTGAATGAATGCATATAAACACAACCTCAAGACAAGTCCTTCACTATCCCCTAGTGGCCCTTTGAATTCCTTCGAGGGGACATTTGGGAACTGCCAGGGCTTACAGACCCTGCAGGGACCGGGAGAGCCTACCTTATAGTACTTGCCATAGATGTTGGATGCCATCATGATGATGGGGAAGCCCATGAAGGTGACCAAGGAGAGCTGCCAGGAGAGGCTGAACATGAAGACCACCACGCCTGTGACCTTGACCGTGTTCCGCAGGAAGACGTTGATGTTCTGGGAGACTAGGTCGCTGACCATGGTGGTGTCCGAGGTGAGGCGGGAGATGAGGTCCCCTGGAACACAGGCGGCTCAGCCCCCACTGCAGCAATGAGGGCTGCTGGGGTGCCAATGGGACATTAAGGGGCATCTGAGACAGACCAGGCAGTCAGGCCTTCCCCACCTTCTGGGCAGGGTGGGGGGGTGAGGAGAAAAGGGCTGAAACCCGAGGGCCACACTGAGCCCAGTCCTAGTCGCCAGCATCTTGTTTAAGCTTCATGCCATCTTGTGGCACGGTGGGGATGGTGGAGGCTCAAAATGATGATGGAGCTTGGCTCCACACGGCTTGTCCCAGACTGAGCCAGGCTTCAGACTCATGTCTATTTCCTGTCACTGGCAGAGGGGGAATATCTCCTCTTCCCTTTTAGAGAAGTAGCAATCTGGGCCCAAAGAGGAGAAAAAAACAGACACCCCTTACCAAGATTGGGCACTGGGCTAAGAGCTTCAGATCAACCGGTGGGGTGGCTACTCTAATTGCTCTCATTTTACAGATACAAAAGTGGAGGCTTGAGAGGTTGAGTGAGTGAGTGTGGAACTGGCACTTGCAACCAGGCTGGCATGCATCAGAGCTTGAGATCTCAGCGGGATGCTATCTTGGTTTGCCTGCTTGGGCCTTTGCCTCGACCTCCGCAGGCGACACCTGGCCCTTGTGGTTTCCACAGGATAATAGAAACAAGGCTTTGGCCCTTACAGGGACCTTGGGTAGCCCGTATAGGGCCCTCCACAGACCACAGCTCAAACCAAAATCTCAGGAAGAAAACCAGTTCTCCAGGGTGTTTCCACCCTGAACCAATGGCAGGAATGCCCAGCAGGACCGAGACCACCACATGCCCATTTAACTCCTCAGTGTGAGGCAAGCCCACCCCGGCCAGCCTGGCCCCCAGGACACCCACAGCAGCACTGCGAGGACCAACCTGTGCGATTCTCATCAAAGAAGCTTGTCTCCTGAGACACCAGGGAGCGGAAGAGACAGTTTCGAAGGCGAATGTTCAGTCTGGCAAATATGAGGGTAAAAATGCCGCCCCGAATACCTGCGGCAAATGAGCTAATTGCAGATAAGAGATGTTATAGCAGACGCCTTCCGAAAACCACCAGCCACACCTGGCTGCCCCCTCCCACCGCCAGCAGGTACAGGGGTCCCACCTCGGCCCAGACTCCAGGGCTCACCCCCTCCCTGACTAGCACTCCCAGAGTGAGGGTGAAGGGGAGAATAGATGGGGTATGGGCCCCAAATTTGCCAACTAGAGCCTTCTCCCTGATGGAAGAGCAGCACAGACAAAGCTGGTCCTTGTTTCAAGTCCAGATTCCTGCTTGGAAAATAGTCAGGGAGGGTGAGTGGGGAACCCCAAGGGTTGTAGCCCTTTTTGGGGTATGGTTCTAGGTTGTGGCCCTACAGTTTGGGGACTGGTTACCACAGTGGCTGGCCAAGGGACAGGCATGGCAGAAGTGTTTCTGGGGCCAACCTGGCCCACATTCTCCTTAGGGACCAGACCTGCCTGCCCTCTTTGGGGCAGGCCTTGGGTATGTGGGGCAGGGTGTATGGTAAAGCCAGTACCTGCCAATGGCCAGCAGGCACACGATGACGACGGCCGTGCTGAACTGATCCATGTTCTTCTGGATGACAATGCCATCAATGGCCCGGCCTGTGTAGTAGGGCAAGAAGGTCTCTCCTGGTGGGGGGGCAGGGTGGACTCAGGGTGTTGGCAGCCTTCCTCCAGAGGCTCCAGAAGCCCCACCCTGACCACTTGGCAAACTCCTGCCCTCCTCCATGGGGCCCAGAGCTACTTACAGCCCCCTTTCTTCAGGGGACAGGAACACAGGGAACATAGGGCTCTTAAGACTACACAAACTGGTTGTCATTACTAACGATGGCTACCAGGCCTCAAGCACACAGAGCCAAGGGGCACCCACGTGGTATTTAACTCCCTTTGAAGGAGGCCCTGGGAACACCCCCATTTTACAGATAAGGAAAGTTAAGATGAGACGGCTTGCTCTGCCACATAGCAATCTGTGGCTAATCAGTACCAAACCGTATTTATTCCTGTTGACAGAGGGTTCAGAATCCAAATTCTAGAACCTCAGAAGATATTGCTATTCTGGTTCCAAGCAAGGCTGGAAATTGCCACCTCACCCCGCTTGGTGGGATATTTTACAGCTTGCCAGGTTATTTCTTACTCATTCGTCTTACTCTTCACAACAATCCTGGGATTGAACAGGAGACTCAGAGAAGCTGAGCAACTTGCTTGCACATAGCAAGTAAGGAGAAGGGCCAGGACACAAACCCAAACTGTCTTCCAATTTGGAGACTTTTGTCCTCTCTTATTATGGTCTGAATGTGTTCCTCCAAATTCATGTTGGAACTTCTTTTTTTTTTGGACAGGATCTCATTCTATCACCCAGGCTAAAGTACAGTGGTATCATAATAGCTCATTCCAATCTCAAACTTCAGGGCTCTGTGGTCCTCCTGCCTCAGCCTCTCAAGTAGCTGGGACTATAGGGGTACACCATGACACCCAGTTAATTTTTCTATTTATTTTTAGTAGAGACAGGGGTCTGACTCTTGCTCAGGCTGGTCTTGAACTGCTGGTATCAAGCCATGCTCCCACCTCAGCCTGGCAGAGTGCTGGGATTATAGGTGTGAGCCACCACATCTAGCCCATGTGTTGAAATTTAATGTGATGGTATTACGAGGTAGGGCCCTGAGGAGGTGATTCAGTCCTGAGAGCAGAGCTGTCATAAATGTGATTAGGCCCTTATATAAGGGCTTGGGAGAATGAGTTCACTCTCTCTTGCTCTCCTGCTTCTGCCATGTGGAGACACAGCGTCTTCCCTTCCAGAGGATTCAATAAGAGAGCAGCCCTCACCAGTCACCAAATCTGCCAGCACCTGGGTCTTAGACTTCCCAGACTCCAGAACTATGAGAAATAAATTTCTGTTATTTATAAATGACCCAGTCTGTGGTATTATGTTACAGCAGAACAAGATGAATTCAGATACTTCCCCAATAACCCAGAATGCCCACTCTTGTAATGGTGATACAGAATGCAATGTGGTCACCAGGCCAAGCCCATGTTAATCCCAGAGTTTCTTTTCGTAGCAGCTCTATCCACAGGCAGAGCTTGGCTTGGAGCTGGGCATACAGTAGGTGCTCAATAAAGGTCAGCAAGTGAACATTGGACAGCACTTCCCGACCTGGCTCAGCCACCTGGACAGAGACCTTCTGTGGTGCTCTGGTGCCCTCTGCTGGACTCAACTCTGGAACCATGAGCTAGAGCTCCAATGGCCTCTGTCTCCATGGTCCTCTGCCACCTAGTGCCACAAGGCTGAAGTTCTGCCTCAGTTTACTCACAAGGAAGAAAAGGGCATCCCAGAGCTCTGGCAGCATTTTGATTCCAGCGAGTGCTAATGTTGATGATAACCTTACTGAGAACCAGGTGCCACGCAAAGTGTGTGTGCAAACTCTCTTGTTAAAGCTACACAAGAATCACGGGGAACTCTACTATCCATCAGCAAATGCTGAGGCTCTGCATTCAATTTCCAGAATCTGACCACTCTCACTGCCACTCCTTCCCCCAACCTAGTCCAAGTTGCTGATCTCCCCTGGGTAGCTCAGTGACCTGCCCCTTGCCCCTACCACCCTGTTCTCCACACAGCACACAATGGGATCCTGATGAAGCCAACTCAGATCTTGTTGCCCCTCAGCTCAAAACAGTCTGAGGGCTCCCATCGCACCCAGGGTAAAAGCCCAAGTCCTTACAGTGGCCCACAGGGACCTGCAGGATGGAGTCACTGGGATGACTTGCTTTGGCTTCTTCTCTTCCCACCTCACTTGCTGCAGCTACCCTGGCCTCTGCCATTTCTCTAACAACTTGGCATCTTTCTGCCTCTGGACCTTTGCAAGGGCTGGAGGCTCTTACCTCTGTCTGTTCCCTTACCCTCTCCAAGTCCCAAGGACCATCCAATATTCTTTTAGGTTTGCTATTATTATTCTTCCCATTTGTGGAAATACTTATATTCTTTTCACAGAGGAGGAAACCGAAGCTCAGAGAAGTTTCTGTTTGGAGACGAAGTCTCACTTTGTCACCCCCAGTAAAGTGCTGTAGTGTCATAGCTTACAGCAACCTTAACTCTTGGGCTCAAGTGATAAACTCTTAGGCTCAAGCAATTATCTTGCCTCAGCCTCCCAAGTAGCTGGGACTACAGGCACCCACCACAATGCCTGGATATTTTTAGAGATGAGGTCTTGCTCTGGCTCAGGCTAGTCTCGAACCTGTGAGCTCAGGTGATCCACCCACCTTGGCCTCCCAGAATACTAGGATTACAGGCCTGAGTCACTGCACCTGGCCTCAGAGATGCTTTTAAATCACTTGCCCAAGTTGATGAAGTTGGTTTGTTGTGAAATCCGCATTAAGAATCCTAATCTAGGGTGGCACCTGTGGCTCAGTGGGTAGGGCGCCGGCCCCATATACCGAGGTTGGCGGGTTCAAGCCCAGCCCTGGCCAAACTGCAACAAAGAAAAATAGCCGGGCGTTGTGGTTAGGCGCCTGTAGTCCCAGCTACTTGGGAGGCTGAGGCAGGAGAATCACTCTAAGTCCAAGAGTTGGAGGTTGCTGTGAGCTGTGTGACGCCATGGCATTCTACCAAGGGGGATAAAGTGAGACTCTGTCTCTACAAAAAAAAAAAAAGAATCCTAATCTAATAAGAGATAATCAGCACTAAAAGTAACCTTTTTTCCTCCATTATTTTTAAGATCGCATGGCCGGATGTGCAGTGGCTCATGCCTATAATCCTAACACTCTGGAGGCCAAGGTGGGTGGACTGCATGAGCTCAAGAGTTCGAGACCAGCCTGAGCCAGAGTGAGACCCCGTCTCTAAAAAATAGCTGGGTGTTGTGGTGGGTGCCTGTAGTCCCAGCTACTTGGGAGGCTGAGGCAAGAGAATCACCTAAACCCAGGAGTTGGAGGTTGCTGTGAGCTGTGATAGCGCATCACTCTACTGGGGTGACAAAGTAAGACTCTGTCTCAAAAAAAAAAAAAAGGAAAGATTGTGAAGACACAGAAAAAGCTGGGCACTACTAAATTCTCCTTGATTGGCAAATAATGATTAATTATTATAGTACTTGACATTTATTCAGTATTTACTTTTGCTAGGCACTACATTTCATTTCACTTAATTCTCAGTCACTGAACCAAACCCTCATTTAAGAATGGGAAAGTGGGCTCAGCGCCTGTGGCTCAAGTGGCTAAGGTGCCAGCCACATACACCTAAGGTGGCGGGTTCGAATCCAGCCCGGACCTGCCAAACAACAATAATGGCTGCAACCAAAAAATAGCTGGGCGTTGTGGCGGGGGCCTGTGGTCCCAGCTACTTGGGAGGCTGAGGCAGGAGACTTGCTTGAGCCCAGGAGTTGGAGATTGCTGTGAGCAGTGAAGCCATGGCACTCTACCCAGGGGGACAGCTTGAGGCTCTGTCTCAAAAAAAAAAAAAAAAAAAGAATGGGAAAGTAGGGTGGCGCCTGTGGCTCAAGTGGCTAAGGCGCCAGCCACATACATCTGAGCTGGCAGGTTTGAATTCAGCCTGGGCTTGCCAAACAACAATGATGGCTGCAACAACAACAACAAAAATAGCCAGGTGTTGTGGCGGGCGCCTATGGTCCCAGGTACTTGGGAGGCTGAGGCAAGAGAACTGCTTGAGCCCAAGAGTTGGAGATTGCTGTGAGCTATGATGCCATGGCACTCTACCCAGGGCAACGGCTTGAGGCTCTGTCTTGGGGGAAAAAAAAAAGAATGGGAAAGTGAGGTCTAGACAGGTTAAATAACTTGCCCAAAGTTATCAATAAAGTCCAGGGGCCTAGCTCAGGGCCTATAGCTTAGTGGTTAGGGCACTGGCCACATGCACTTGGGCTGGTGGGTATGAACTTGCCCCAGGCCTGCTAAACAACGATAACAATGACGACAACAAAAAATAGTCAGGCGTTGTGGTGTGTGCCTGTAGGCTTAGCTACTCGGGAGGCTGAGGCAAGAGAATTGCATAAGCCTAAGAGTTAGAGGTTGCTGTGAGCTGTGATGCCATAGCACTCTACTGAAGGGCAATATAGTGAGACTCTGTCTCAAAAAAAAAAAAAAATATATATATATATATATATATATATATATAAAGTCACAGGCCCAAGCCTCAAGTTTGACAGCTTAGCCTCAGTGCAATTCTGCTGGCTGGGTTCTGTACTTCCTGAGCTCATACTGGCTGACCACAGGGCCCCAGCAGGCAGGGGAAACAAGGTCCTGGGCGCCATCTGCCTGCACAGGCATGACAGTCATTTACACATTCATTCATTTATCCATTCAACAAGCCCACTGCCATGCCAGGTTTGGGGACCAAGGGTGAGTCAGACCTGGCCCCTGCCCCCAAGGGGCTCAGGACCTGTGAGGGGAGGCAGGAGGGTGGATACACGAATTTCACATCATTGGTACAATAACTGAAGTGCAGACGAAGGGAGAATCCAGGAAGGCTATCCAAAGAGGGAACATCTGGATCTTGTTTACTGGGAACTGTGCCAGATGCTGTCAAGGAGTCTTATGTGTATGAATTCACAGACCCTCCCAACCCACAATACTATGGTATCAGTATGCCCATTTTACAGATGAGGAAGCTGAGACTTGGAGAGGTTAACCAATGTACCTAAAACCATACGGCTGTTGAGGGGCTGAGACTGAGAGGATGCAGGGTGGTTAGCAAGAAGAAGAGAGCTGTAGGCTCAGGGGCAGCTCTGGGGTCTGCCTGTCCTCTTTGAGAACATTTTGGCATGGTCACCACTCTCAGGCTCTGTCCTTGTGAGTTAAAATTTTAAAAACTGGCTTGGCTCCTGTGGCTCAAGTGGCTATATACCTATACCTAAGGAGGCGGGTTTGAATCCAGCCCGAGCCCGCCAAAACAACAATGACAACTGCAACCAAAATATAGCCAGGCCTTGTGACGGGTGCCTGTGGTCCCAGCTACTTGGGAGGCTGAGGCAGGAGACTCGCTTGAGCCCAAGAGTTGGAGGTTGCTGTGAGCTGTGATGCCACAGCACTCTCTACCCAGGGGGATAGCTTGAGGCTCTGTCTCAAAAAAAAAATTTTTTTTAAAAAAACTGATAATGGCTAACATTCCTGAGTACTTAGCATGATGCGCCAAGCTCTGTACTCTGTCCCCCTCCTGCCAGCTTTTACTCAACCTTTACAACATCATTTAATAAGAACTCTAATGATCTCTGCTCTACAAAAGAGAGAGGTGAGGCTCAGAGTTTTTTTTTTTTTTTTTTTTGCAGTTTTTGGCCAGGGTCAGGTTTGAACCTGCCACCTCTGGTATATGGGGCCAACACCCTACTCCTTTGAGCCACAGGCACTGCCCCAAGGCTCAGAGGTTTTGAGAACTTGCACACAGCCATGCAGCAGGGTAAGAAGCAGGGCTTGGATTTAAACCCATAGAGTCTCAACCCAGTAATGCCACCTACCCACTCATGCTGCTGGAGCAGTGTTTTCCCACTGTTTGGACCAGACCCACAGTGACAGATGCGGTTCCCATCACAAGCCAAGACACTCTACACACAGGCGTACACAACTAAAATAAAAATTTCACAAAACAGCATTTCATCTTACCACAGGCAATGTGCTCTCATGTTTTCTATTCTATTCTGTTTTATTACAAAAAATCCCTTTGACCCAGTGATCTCAATTCCAGAAATTTATCACACAGACCTATCTACATTCTTATGAAACACAGATGAACACAGTTATTCATTGTAAGAGAAAAAGACTCAAGACAAACCAAGAGTCCAACAATGGGAGACCAATTAAATAATCTATGCTATAGCCACATCACAGAATACTAGGCAGCTGAATATAAGAATCAGCTACTAGTTGGGAAAATTCTGGAATATATCATTAAGTGCAAAGAGTTAGGGTAAGAGGTTGGGGGAGAGGAACCTGTGTTCTTATTTGCTTGTAGTGGTAAAAGGAAACATTAGGAACATACACAGGAAATGAATAGAAGTGGTTTTCTGCCCACTTGGAAGTTTCTAGAAACTTTTTCTATTGTCAGCCTTGGGCAGGAAGATCAGGGTAGTCAGGGTAGAATTAAGAGTAAAACTTACAATGTTTTCCTTTTCATATCTGTTTGATGTTTGAAATGTACAAGTAAAATGTAAAAGAAGAGGAGGTGGTTATACCCACCTAACTGGATTTCCTGGGTGCTTGCCAGGCCCCGAGGTCCTCACTTACCCAGAGCTGCCACGATGAGGAAGAAGGAGGCAGCCATGAGGAAGGCCACATCAGGCTTGGTGTAGGAGAGCAGCTTCTTCAGTGTGGCTCCAGATGCCTGCTCGGGTGGGGACTGGGCCCCGGCCCTTGGCTCAAGGGCCTCTGTGCTCGGCTGCACGGTTGACAGCAGCCACCAAAGCAGGAAGGAGGCAGCGAGCGAGATGTACGTCCACACAAAGAGGGCCCAGAACCACGGGTCCCGGATGGGCCTACGCACCTCAGAGAAGAGCAGCAGCTTCACCATGGCATAGATGCCCACGACCAGGCACACAAGAGTGATGACCACCCATGAGGCCCGCAGCCGCCGGGGCCCCAGGGAACTGTTCTTGGCCACTCCAATGGTGGCCCCCAGCAGCAGGCAGCTGCGGTAGAGGCAGGCTGCCCAGAGGTCCAGCACCGAATCAAAGATGTTGAAATGGCGGATGTCCTCCAGCAAGCTGCGGTCCAGGTGGCTGAAGACATAGATGGCTGTGGTCACACCAACGTCCATGCTCATGAAGGCCAGGGTCACCACTACTGCCTTCCACAGCCGCATCCTGCTGGCTAGTGACTGGCAGGTGCTGAGGGGCAGTTGGTAGCTCACGGAGGCAAGGCCATCGTCGTCCACAAGGTGAGGCCAGACCTGCAGGGGCAACAGTGTGCAACTAGGTGACAGATTCAGGTTTGGTACTTGCTAGCTGTGTGACCCTGAGCAAGTCACTTGACATCTCTGAGCCTCAGTTTCCTCATCTTTAAGATGGCAATAACAAGAGCACTACTGACTTCCTGGGGTGTTAGGAAGATTCCACTCATTCCAAGAATATTTCTTTTCTTTTCTTTTTTTGAGACAGAGTCTCATTTTGTTGCCCTTGATAGAGTGCTATGGTGTAATAGCTCACAGCAACCTCAAACTCTTGGGCTGAAGTGATTCTCTTCCCTCGGCCTCCCAAGTAACCAGGATTACAAGAGCCCATCACAATACCTGGCTATTTTTAGAGATGGGGGTCTTTTTTTTTTTTTTTGAGACAGAGCCTCAAGCTGTCACCCTGGGTAGAGTGCTGTGGCATCACAGCTCACAGCAACCTCCAACTCCTAGGCTCAAGTGAGTCTCCTGCCTCTGCCTCCCAAGTAGCTGGGACTACAGGCACCCACCACAACGGCTGGCTATTTTTTGGTTGCAGCTGTCATTGTTGTTTGGTGGGCCCCAGCTGGATTTAAGCCTGCCAGCTCAGGTGTATGTGGCTGGTGCCTTAGCCTCTTGAGCCACAGGCGCCGAGCCTAGAGATGGGGTCTTGATCTTACGCAGGCTGATCTCCAACCCATGAGCTCAGGCAATCCACCCTTTGATAGGGCCAAACGTAGGGACCTGCCCAAATAGAACCGTTTGGCCCAGGAATGAATGAATGTTCCAATCCCTACTCCCTCAAACCCTTATATTCCCACCCGCCTTAACCCACGTGCTGACTTCTTTTTCAGACTGAGCCCACTCTCACCTGAGTGAATAAAGGCCACCTACCCACACAGAACCTGGACTCCACTTCCTTTTGTTCATGTCTCAGAATAACCTCTCATTTTCAGTCCTTAACTAACCTCTTACCCTCCTGGACCTTCCAGAGTGCTAGGATTACAGGCATAAGCCATGGTGCCCAGCCCAAGAATATTTCTTGAGTGCTTGCTGTGGGCCAGACTCTGTCCTTTGTGTTGAGGATTTAACAATGAATGAAGGCCCTTGCTCTTGTGGAGATGACATGCTCAAGTGGGAGACAGAAAATAAGGACATGATATGGTAAGAGATAAGAGCTAAGGGGATAAGGGGGAGGTAAATAAGATGGGCCAAGGAAGACCTTGCTGGGAAGGTAACACCTGAGCAAGATTGGAAAGAGGTGAGGAAATCTGCCATGTGGCTGACTGAGGGAAAGCATTTGGACAGGTGGAATAGGCAATGCCAGAACCCAGAGACAAGAGTGCACCTTAGGAAGGCAAGGAGGCCTCATGAGGTCAAAGGTGAAGGGCGTGGGGAGGAAAACTAGAGGTCATGGCAAGCTTTGTGAAAATAAAGGTGCCAGGCGGCGTCTGTGGCTTAAGGAGTAGGATGCCAACCCCATATACCAGGGATGGCGGGTTTGAACCCAGCTGTAGCCAAAAACTGCAAAAAAAAAAAAAAAAAGAAAAAGAAAAGAAAAGAAAGGTGCCCTCAGATTAGCAAAGTTCAATAAATGATCATTGTTTTTACTATAACTACTGCTTTCTTCAAACATGCTTCCTCATTTGCAAACTATCAGTCTGAGGTTAGATACATGAACATCATTTTGGGCACATAATAATTGCTTCTGACCATTATCAACTAAATACAGAAAGTGTTTAATACATGTTGGTTCACTTCCCTCCTCTCCAAATCAGGCCTTCCATCTCTGCAACCGCAAATAAACCTTCATCCTCTTAGACCAAGAGGGAATTTGAAGGGGGTGGGTGGTTTGCAGGCCTTACAGCAACCCAGGGAGCTTCACGTCTGCTTAGAAGTTTCCAGAATCTTTTCCTGCAGCCCAGCCCTGGTTGTCCCTCATGCCCAACTCTAGGCCACTTTGGCTTTTTAGATCTTTTTTTTTTTTTTTTTTTTTGAGACAGAGCCTCAAGCTGTCACCCCGGGTAGAGTGCCATGGCTCCACTGCTCAAAGCAACATCCAACTCCTGGGCTCAAGCGAGTCTCCTGCCTCTGCCTCCCAAGTAGCTGGGACCACAGGCGCCCGCCACAATGCCCGGCTATTTTTTTTTTTTTTGGTTGCAGCCATTATTGTTGTTTGGGTCCGGGCTGGATTCGAACCCGCCACCTTAGGTGTATGTGGCTGGCATCTTAGCCGCTTGAGCCACAGGCGCCGAGCTGGCTTTTTAGATCTTATGTCTACTTGTCCAAAGCACCTCCCTGCCCTGGGCCCTCACATTTCACCAGGGCCTGGGAGAGCCCAGAGCTGCAGGGACACCTAGGAGGTGGGCTTGGGAGCCTGGGGTGGGAGTGGGGCTTTTCCAGCATAGAGCGGGGCTGGGGTGGGGTGTATCCCTGAGTGCTACTGGGACTTGGGTTCAGGCCTTCCTTGCCAGGAGCTTTTGTTGTCCCATCTGTAAAATGGGCAAAGCCCTAGAGCCCTCAGGTGGAGGAGAGAGGACACAAGTGACAGGAGGAGTAACTGTGAGCTGTTTCTGTAAAGGAGGCCATCCTGAGAGAGCTTCTCCCCACATCTCTTATGCTCAAACCACTCAGGCTGTGCAGTGACCAGCACCTCGCATAATCTGGCAAGGCCAGTGTTTCCACATTCACATTTACAGTTGGGAAAACCAAGGCACAGAGAGACAAAATCACCTGTTCCAGACACTCAGTCAAAAAGGGCCCAAGCCTGAACTTGAGCTGGTATGTAAAGGACCCTGGCACCTGATTCCCCACCTCTGTACTGTGTGCCTGGCACAAAGTGGGTGTCCAATAACTACAAGTAGTCTGTTATGTAACAAGGCACTTCCTACGAACCCTGCCTGTGCCATGTGCTTCAGTTATTTAATCTTCACAACCACTTTGTGAGGTGTGCACTCTCATCATCACATTTAGAGAAACTGAAGCCCAGAGAAGTTAATAGCCTGCCCAAGACTACATAGCTGGTGAGAGTAGGGCTGGGGTAGGAACTGAGAGCTGTCCTTTCAATACAACAAATGTTAAGAGGGAAGGTTCATCTAAGGAAATAGAGTCTATATCAGAGGGAGCCCAGGGAAGCTGTGATGGTGATAAGGAAGGTGACAAGAACAGCTGGTATTTATGGATGCAAACCCTTGCCTGGCATTGTTTTAAGTCATCTACATTTATTAATACTCATAAGAATCCTAGAAAGTAGGTTCTATTATTATTCCGATTTTACAGCTGAGAAAAGTGAGGCACAGAGAGGTTAAGTGACCTGTGCCAGGTTACACAGTGATAAAGTGCCAGACCTGGAATGTGAACCTGGACTGTTGAGTTCCGAAATCTGTGCTCTCAACTCCAAGCCTCTAATCCTTCAAAGCACCCTCTCAAGAGTAGGAAAGCCTCCTACTGGTGTTGAGGAGGAATCTGAGATACAGACAGGGCACAGGGATGATGGCCCCCAAGCTAGATCTGCTTTTACCCCAGTGCTTCTGGGAAGTGCAAGCCTGTCATAGAGACAATGGCTGCTTAGTCAGCAACTACCCCTCCAAAGAGAGCCAGAGCCAAGTGGGTTCAAGGGCAGGGGAGGGGGTAGGATGGACAGACACCCCCTGTCCAGGCCCTTGCTTACCCTCAGCCCTGGCTGAGCTGCCAACGCAGGCTCCTGTCTGCTGCATTGCAGAAGCTGCAGAGCAAGTGAGTGGGTGAGCTTGAGTAGGCGCTCTGAGAGGGAAGCTCCTGGCCCAGAGCCACCTCAGGCCTCCTGGCCCAGTCCCTGCTGACTGCACCAGGTCCTGCTGGCCACCTCAGTTGCTGCCTTCCTCTTGGTGCACACAAGGGATCCCACAGTCTCCAGAAGGGGCTGAGGCTCTAAAGTGAGACAGGAGGCAGACCCGCCAGAGACTTGAAGCCTGGCCTATGCCCAGGCACTTTGCCAGCTCTCTCCATCATGACTCCCAGTTACTGGGGAAATTCCTTCCCAATATCCCAACAACCCCAGTTGCCACCACCCACCCAAGACCCCCAACTATTTATCTTCACCAGAATAAATATTTTAAACATCAATATCACAGACTATCTGAACCATGTTTTGCAAGTGGGGAAACTGAGGCCCAGAGAGGAAGGGGCAAGGCTTGTCTAGGGTCACCTGAGAGGTGGGGCAGAGCAGTGGTAGCATCTCGGTCCCCTGCCCCCAAGTGCTGAGTCCTTGTACTCTAGGCTCCCAGCAGAGCAGAATCCAACCCAGGTCAGGTTACAGTCTTCAGCCGGGATAGTTACTCTGGTATTTTTAAAGTTACAAGTAGGAAAGTTAAGGGGACAGACCTTACCAGCAAGGCTGTGAGGAGGTGAGGATGGGGATCTTATGCTACATAGTAGGCACATGCCTGCTTTCCATCTGCCCAACTTGGAGGACACGGCTGAACTCAGCTAGATGGAGCTGGAGGGCAAATTGTGGGTACAAGGGTGACATGCATGCCCCAAGGGACAAGGTGCTGGCCAGAGGCCAAAGCAGGCCTCACCCAGGGCCCAACATGGCCCAGGAAGATAGGAACAACACTCCATGACCCCAAATGCTAAAGAATGGCACAAGATTAGCAAGTAACCCTGCTACTGTCCCCAACAAGGGTCTTGCCAAAAGCTTTTATGCCTAGGAGATAAGATGTTAGCTGGGGCATCTCCATCAGTTAGCTATAGGAAAGTTAAGTCTGGAACAGCCAGGAGATAATAAATAACAATTACCATCACAGTTCATGGAGTCACTAAGGGCCTGGTGCTTCCCAACACAGTCAATCCTTGATATCACCACCCTGGGAGGACCCTGTGGTTACCATCCTCATTTTACAGCTGAGGAGACATAGGCCTGAGGAAGTTAAGTGACATGCAAAAAATGGACAAACAGGACTGACACCCAGCATTTCACTTTCTGAGGTCCCCTGCCCAGGCTATTGGAGGACTGTAAGAGAAGGTCTTTTTTTTTTTTTAAATAGCCGCATTAAGTTCTTTTAATAGGTAAGAGAAGATCTTGAAGGACTTTGGTGGCCCAGTGGCCTCAGTTCACCCCTAACTTGGCAAGCTTCTTACTCCAAAGTGGGCCCAGCTGGAAAGGCCCACTCACTACTCAGCAGGCTCCAGGGACCGAGGATCACTGGTGGGACAGTGCTGCCATGGGGCCACCAGAGACAGGATAGGACCTGACTGGGTGAACATGGCTCCACTTTGACTCTCATTCTGGCATCCTAAGCAGGGATGAGCACTTACTCTGGAACTTGGGGAAGACACTTAGGCAACTCTAGGAAAGCTGGGAGGAGGCTCCCTTCCCACAGTCCTCTTGTCACTCGTCTCCTGCCCCTTGTGGAAAAGGGGAAAGGAGGCCACCCAACCTCTAGGCAGTGGGGCAGAGGCGGGGAATCCTGCCAAACCTCCTTAAAGCTATCTCAATGAACCACAGGCCTGGGGAGGAGATCTTTTTCAACGGAGAAATAAGGGAGAGGCCCCTGGGAACCCACAGGCCTAACTGCCAGGATGGCTACTGGGGAGCAGCTAAAGCCCATTGGTCCGCTGGGCAGACTGAGGCAAGGGTTTTACCCAGGCCGTAGGCCCAGGCCGCCCCCAGGCTTATGCCTCAGCTGGATGCTCAGACACCCTGGGCAGGCCGCGCCATGGGCAGTGGGGAGCCCTCAGAAGTCGCACCAGCTTGATCCTGGGGGACTACAGTCATCTCAGGACCTTCGTTTCTCCCACCCCCCAGGCCCGTTTTCCAAGAGGCGGAGGCGCCTGAGAGGTTAAAAAAATGCAACGTTCGCGCTGCGGGGCGCAAAGGATGCTGCGGGGCTGGGGGGCTGGGAGCAGTGGCTGCAGGCTCCAGGTGGGGTGAGATATAAGGAGGCTCCCACCTTCAGCCGAGACGCCTACTCCTTCTGAGGCAGGGGTGCTCCCCAATCTGCGCCCGGTTAAGCGCCCTGGGCTGGGAAGGTCCCGGGTAGGGGTCCCAAGCGCGTGCCCTTACCTGTTAACCCGGCACCAGGTGAGCCGTGGGAGGGGGCGCGCAGCGGGCTCGGGTCGTCGGGGACGCAGGTTCCGCGCCGCTCATTGGAGCCTGCGCCCTGCGCTGCGCTCCCTCGGCCACTCCCGCCGCTCCTCCCCGCCTTTCCCCGGTGCTGCGCCGCTGCAAGGTCGGAGCCGAGCCCGGCGGGTGCCGAGGCCAGCTGACAGATGGGGCGGAGCCTCAGGGAGGACTGGGTGGGATCGCCTAAACGGGGTGGGGCTTCCATGGTGGGGCGGGGCCTCAGGGGAAGCGGGCGGGGTCCTTCGGGAGGGGCGGGGACTTCTGGGCCGGAGCCAGAGCTCGCCACCAGCCTTCCTGTGGCGAAGTCCGCCGGGATCTGGCCAAACTGGCCCTGCATGCTTCGTGCTCCTCGCCTGGCTTCAAGTCCAAAAAGAGGGTTCAGAAATGTCCTCACCTTCTGGAGGGCCTGCTCTTTAACAGAGATTTTTCCCTGGAGGGATAGCCTGCTTGCCCAGGAGGGTGGGGGTTATGATCCTCATTTGTTCACTAATACTTTCATTCATTCATGCAACAAATATTTATCCAGTGCCTACTGTGTGCCATATACTGTTCTAAGGATTCGAGATCCAACAGTGACCAAAATAAGACCCTCACTCTTCTGGTGCTGACGGTCTAGTGAGGGAGTCAGACAATACATATAATAAACAAGTAAATTACATATGTTGGAAGGGAATACATTTCATGGAGATAATTAGAGCAGGGTTAGGAAACTGGGAGAGGGGAGGTAGCAACATGCCCAGTGATCACCAGATGCTAAGAATACAGCTGTGCGTGAAAGGACAGAAAACTCCCAATCATCGTAGAGTGAGGGAGACAGAACATCAGCAAGTATATACATAAGGTAACTCAGGTTCTGGTAAGTGCTGTCAGAGAAATAAAACCAGGTAGGAGAGAGAAACTAGCATGGGGCTACTTTAACTGGGAAGGCCTCTCTAAAGAAAGGTGAAAGGTAAAGGATGAAGGAATGAGCCACAGGGAGATCCCGGGAAGGGCATTTCTGGCTGCAAGTTCAAAAGCTCTGAAGTGGGAACTAGCTTGGCCATTTGAGAAAGAGAAGGAGATCAATGTGGCCTGCGCTGTGGAGGTAGGTGGGGTGTGGGCTCAGGGCCCAGAGCGATGGCAGATGGGGTGAGATATTCCCACATCCTTCCATCCTCTAGTCAGAAGCTTTTTAAAGTGCTCCTTGAATTTAAAACATTTTCCGCTACTTGCATGGGACAGCTTCCCCGGAGGGGAATTTGGCGAAGTTCAGAATTTAAAACATTTTTTTTTTTGACTCAGTAGATAGACTTGAGGGGAGCGAAGGTACCAGGTTGAAGATGGTTGCTATAGTAGCAAAAGTCTGCAACTAACCTAAATACCCTTCCACAGGGAACTGGCCAAATAATTAGAGAGAATCTGTTCAACAGAATACTCTAGCAGGAAGGAAAAAAAGAAAAGAAATACACAGACAACACATTTACATAAAAGTATGGAATGACCTTCTAAATGTATGGAGTAAAAACAAGGGAAAGAATAAAGTTGAACCATGTCACCATTTGTGCTAGAACAAAGGCAAACATATAGTTATACTTGAAGAGAATATCTTGGAAAGATTATTCAAAAAGCTGGAGTAACTCAGAGCTGGAGCCACATCCAGGCTCTATCCTTTTTTTTTCCTGTGTGACCTTGGCTTTGCCTCTCTGAGCCTGTTTCTTCATCAGAGAAATGGAGGTAATAAAGATACAACTGCATTTGGGTTACCATGACTTTCAGCAAAACTTTTAGCAAATGGAAAAAAAAAGGATTATTTTTAGAAAAGATGAGATAGCTGAACATTTATGCATCTAGTAGCATAGCAAAGAATATCAGTAAGAACTGTTAGAACCGTCAAACTGGGAGAAACTTGTTGGCCTCATCACATATCATTTCTCCACATGAACCTTGCTTTCCAGTGATCAAGTTGGCAAGTTCTCCTGTCTCTCACACCTCCTATACTTTTGCCTAGTTTGTCCCCTCTGCCAAGGATGAGTTTCTCGTCTTGGCCAATTTATCTCTCTGAAATGAGACCTGGCCTACTCTCAAAACAATCATGGTGAGGTGGGGAAGGTAAGCTACAACATCAGGTGCACTGCAGGAGGCTGTTAGCATTGGGGGGGGGGGTCAAGGTCAGGGTGAGGTGAGTGGAATGCTGGGTTGTCTCTGCCTCCCAGAATCCTGTCTGTTCTCTCCACTCTGTGGCAGCCATGTGGGTTGAGTGATCCCACCCCACCCCAGCCTAGTCATAGACACTGGTTCATGTCAGCTTGGACTGAGAACCATTGTCTAAGGATTGCTAATGAGTACAGTGTCTTTTGGACTGAGAAATGTTCTAAAAATTGATTGTAGTGATGATTGCACAACTCTGTGAATATATTAAACACCATTGACTATACTTTATTTTTAATACTTTTAAGTTTTTTTTTTCCCGTCCTAAATCCTACACCAAGGTAACACATTTAATCTTCACAAGGACTCTGTGAGGGAGGTATTGTTATTACCATCTTGCAGATGAGCAAGCTGGGGCCCAGAGAGGTGATATGACTTCCTCCAGTTCCTTCAGCTAGTGAATGAGTGAGCCAGAATCCAAACACAGGCATGTCTCTGGACACATGGGCATGGCTTCCTCCAGATCCTCAAAGGCTTCTGGGACCAGAGAAGAAGCCACAGGCCTATGCTCTGAAACAGAGCCACAGCACTGTTCAAACCTGCATCTCCTCCCTCTATGAGCTTTCTAGAATCGTGGATGGCCCCTGGAAATAGCAGCTCTAAAAGTAGATGGCTGGCTAGGTGTGGTGGCTCATCCCTGTAATCCTGGCACTCTGGGAGGCCAAGGCGGGTGGACTGCTTGAGCTCAGGAGTTCCAGACCAGTCCAAGCAAGAATGAGACCCCATCTCTACTAAAAACTAGCTGGGCATGGTGGCTCATGCTATAGTCCCAGCTACTCAGGAGGCTAAGGCAAGAGAATCTCTTGAATCTAGGAGTTTGAGGTTGCTGTGAACTATGGCACCATGGCACTCTACCCAGGGTGACAGAGTGAGACTCTGTCTCAAAACAAAACAAAACAAAAAAAGTGGACGGCCAAGGAGAATTCTCACATAATTTCTCCCAGAAGTAGGATAATTCAGACTTAGAATGTTCCTTAAAGGCAGGGGAATGGGCAAATTAAAGTAGCTAAACCATCTGCTAGTCAATAAAATATTAATACAAAATATGAGATTAGAAGGGAATATGAACACAGCCATGGAGATGACTTTTGAAATTTAAAGAGACATATTTATAAGTTGGAGTGTTTCAATATTAAATAATACATTTCTAGGAATATATTTCTAAATTGTCAAAATTGATTCGAGTGAAAAACGCAAAAAGACCAATTACCACAGAAGAAATTTTAAAATTATCATCTCTAAAAGAGAGACCAGACCTAGAGAGTTTTATCATGAGTTCTTTCAAACTGGAAAAGCAGGGAGTTTCTCTGTTATTTAAAACTCTTCCAGAGCATAAGGGGAAAATGCTGAATTGATTTTATGCTTCTGAATTGATCTTATGAAGCTAACATAATCCTGACAACAAAATCTGACAAAGATTGCCATCCTGTCCCATGCAACCTCATGTTGATACCACAGACCAACTTTACTCAGGATACAAAAGTCCTGAATAACTTGGCAGCCAATGAAATCCTACACCATTGGGTTGTCAAATGCACCCGGTGTTTAGAGGGCTTTCTTCTACCCCAGACTCATGCTAGGGCAAAACTGGAACTTGATGTCTGAGTCCAGGCAATTTGGACACACATTCACTTGTGAGGTCCTAAGTGCCACCCTCAGCAAGCAGAGAGAGTAAAATGAAGCAGGTGTACAAAGATCGCAAAAATACTAAAGGGCTATAGCTTGCATTGCTGCTGCTAGTAACATGGTGAACCAGAATATCTTGTTTGTCATTTCTTTTCCTTTTTGAGAAATTCTTAAGTTTTTTTTTTAATTAATGGATGGTTATCTTCTCTGCTTTCTCTTCAAAGAGATAGATAACATCTGATTAAATAATGAAGTCCTGATAAAATTCCCTCTTTGCTGTACCCTTATGCATATCACCCCCTCCAAAAAACTGGGAGACAGTGCTCATGGTACCAGGTGCAACCTAATCTTGGGCCAAGGAGCTTGATCTAGCTGGTAGAGCACTCATGTTAGGTGACCTGGGTCTCTGCCCTGGGTCCCAGCAGCCTGGGAGTTTCTCAGCAGAGGAACAGAGCAGCATAGGTGACATCAGATGCCATCTCATTTCTGATTCATAGCTATTGTCTCTTTTACGTCTTCACTCTAATTCACATTTTTTAAAAATACAGTCTTACTTTGTCACCCTCAGTAGAATGCTGTGTCCTCGTAGCAACCTCAAACTCCCAGGTTCAAGTCCCAGGTTCAAGTGATCTCTTGCCTCAGCCTCCCAAGTAGCTACAGGTGCCTACCACAATGCCTGGCTATTTTTAGAGATGGAGTCTATCTCTCAGCTGGTCTCTCTCAGCTGGTAAGCTCAAGTGATCCACCTGCCTTGGCCTCCCAGAGTGCTAGGATTACAGACATGAGCCACCTCAGACCTAATTCAGTTATATTGAAGACTAATTTGCATATAGTGAGAGTCACCCTATTTAGGTATATGACTTGATGAGTTTTGACAAATATTTGCAGTGATATAAATACCCCTACAATGAAGACTACTTCCATCTAAGAGGTCAAAAATCGAAAATAAAAGATTATTCTGAAAAAGAAACAAAGTTCAGGTTCTGCGTGGGCAACACTGGCCTTTATTTCCACCCAGGTGTGGGTGAGCTGAGTTCCAGAAGGAAGTCAGCATGTGGGTTAAGGTGAATGGGAATTAGAAGGGTTGGAGGGGTAGGGATTGGCACATTTTCTCTTTCCTGGGTAGTGAGATGGATGCCGGTGGTCTCATGAAGGGCCTCACGCCACCACTGCCCCCTCATAAGACCAGGGGGCTGGATAGGAGGAAGGGGAAAAAGAGGTAAATGAAATGATGCCAAATACCATCACTCTTAGATTGGTCTTAGATTGGGCTGGAACAAAACACGATGAGAGCTAACAAGCTCAGTGCTGTCATGATGAGTTAACAAGCTCAGTGCTGTGACAAATTGTTTTACTTATTTGCTAATTGCCAGATCTGCTTTATGTGACCTTTATGTTACCTATCTGCTAATCCACTAAACTGCAAGGTTTGCATCTGTAAAAGGGATCATCGTGACCCCACCCTTTGCTTTTTGCTTCTTTTTCTTCTCTCTCTATACATATACTGTTTATTTGGTTTCCACTTTTTGCCTTCACAAAATTAAAAAGGCTTAAAATTTAATAGCAATAACAATGTTTAAGATAAGGACCAGAAACAAAAAGCTTGTAAAGAAGGAATGAAGATAAATACATTCAGAAAAGAAATCAGATGATTGCTGCAATGAAATATTGAGCAATAATAATAATGCAAAAACAGTAACATACAGATTGTCAGATAAGAGTATGTCTATTGGCTCGGCGCCTGTGGCTCAAGCGGCTAAGGCACCAGCCACATACACCTAAGGTGGCGGGTTCGAATCCCCAGCCCGGGCCCGCCAAACAACAATGACGGCTGCAACCAAAAAATGGCCAGGCGTTGTGGCGGGCACCTGTGGTCCCAGCTACTTGGGAGGCTGAGGCAGGAGACTCGCTTGAGCCCAGAATTGAAGGTTGCTGTGAGCGTGATGCAATGGCACTCTACCCAGGGGGACAGCTTGAGGCTCCATCTCAAAAAAAAAAAAAAAAAAAAAAAGAGTATGTCTAGCATAGAATGCTTTGAATCTGTGGTTCAGTATGGAGTCATCAATTAACTTGTTCTTATTTTTTTCCCAGAGTTTCAAAAAAATAGACAATTAATATTTATAAATAAAAATAAAAGATAATTTCAAAAAACAGATCATGCCAAATCTTATAGACAATAGAAAAAGAGGAAATACTTCAAAATCATTCTACTTAATCTGGATACACCTGATATTAAAATTGGAAAAACTATATTATTATAAAGGGGAATTACAAACATTTCACTTATAAATGAGGATGCAATATCCTAAACAACATATTAACAAGTTGAATTAAAGATTAATGTTCAAGTAATATACTTTGGTCAAAATTAAATCCAATTTATGTGAGAATTAGTCACTATTTTCTTTTCTTTTTCCTTCCCTCACCCCCCTTCTCTCTGTCTGCTCTCCCCTTCCTCCATGCCCCACCAGGTCATTAATTGTCCTCATATCAAAGTTGAATACATAGGGTTCGTGCTTCTTCATTCCTGTGATGCTTCACTAAGAATAATGTGTTCCACCTCCATCCAGGTTAATACAAATGCTGCAAAATCTCCATTTTTAATGGCTGAATAGTATTCCATGGTATACATATACTACAGCTTGCCAATCCATTCCTGGGTTGAGAAATGGATTTAAGCTTTTAAGTTTTTTTAGAAATGGGTTATTGCTATGTTGTCCAGGCTGGTCTACTCCGGGGCTCAAATAATCCTCCTGCCTCCGCTTCCTGAATAGCGCTAGGACTACCACAAAGAGTGAAGAGTATATTTTAAATGGGTGAATTGTATGTTACATGAGGTACACCTCATTTAAGCTGTTATTTTATGATTATGACTATGATTATTTTTGAGACAGAGTCTCACTATGTCACTTTGGATAGAGTGCCATGGCGTCATAGCTCACAGCAACCTCAAACTCTTGGGTTTATGTGATTCTCTTGCCTCAGCCTCCCAAGTAGCTGAGACTATAGGCACCCACCACAACCTCTGGCTATACAGCTGTTATTTTAAAAAGAGGAGGAAGAAGAATCATTGTGTACATTCCTCCAACCATAGGAATTGATTTAAGGAGGGTAAGCAGGGATTTTACTGGAAGTTCTGGGATACAGATAACTTTCTTCAGTCAAAGATGAAAAAGAAGCATTCCCAAAGACCTGGCAATCTCCCAGTGGGAATTCAGTCTTAGAGTGAAGTGGATATTCTACAGTAAACACAGCAATAAAAAAAGAAATAGAGGCTTGGCACCTGTGGCTCAAGTGGTTAAGGTGCCAGCCACATACACCTAAGGTGGCAGGTTCAAATCAAGCCAGCCCGCCAAACAACAATGACGGCTACAACCAAAAAATAGCCGGGCGTTGTCACAGGCACCTGTGGTCCCAGCTACTTGGGAGGCTGAGGCAGGAGACTCGCTTGAGCCTAGGAGTTGGAGGTTGCTGTGAGTTGTGATGCCACAGCACTCTACCCAGTGGGATAGCTTGAGGCTCTGTCTCAAAAAAAAAAAAAAAAAAAAAACAAATGGTGCTAGAACAATTGGATACTACATGTTAAAAAAAAAAAACAAAACGCCAATAAGAATCTAGACACAGACTTTACGCTCTTTAAAAAATTAACTCAACATGGGTCACAAACCTAAAAGAAAATGTAAAACTATAAAACTTGAAGATAGTACAGGAGAAAATCTTGACGACCTTGGGTTTGGTGATGACTTTTTAGAATATGACACTAATGGCACCACTCAAAAAAGAAACAGTTGCTAAGCTAGACTTCATTACATTAAAAACATTTCTGCTCAATGAAAGACATTGTCAAGAGAATAAAGGGAAAAGCCAGAGACTGGGAGAAGATATTTGCAAAACCCTTATCTCATAAAGAACTGTTATCCAAAATATAAAAATACTCTTAAAACTCAATAGCAAGGGATCAGAGCCTGTGGCTCAAGTGGCTAAGGCTCCAGCCACATACACTTAAGGTGGCAGGTTCGAATCCAGCCCAGGCCCGCCAAACAACAATGATGGCTGCAACAACAACAACAAAAAAAAATAGCCAGGTGTTGTGGCGGGCACCTGTGGTCCCAGCTACTTGGGAGGCGGAGGCAGGAGACTCACTTGAGCCCAGGAGTTGGAGATTGCTGTGAGTGATGCCACAGCACTCTACCCAGGGGGACAGCTTGAGGCTCTGCCTCAAA
>CAUYTI010062109.1:0-13113 GCA_963575145.1 Galago senegalensis
GGCGCCTGTGGTCCCAGCTACTTGGGAGGCAGAGGCAGGAGACTCGCTAGAGCCCAGGAGTTGGAGGTTGCTGTGAGCTGTAATGCCACGGCACTCTACCCAGGGGGACAGCTTGAGGCTCTGTCTCAAAAAAAATAAAAATAAAAATAAAAATAAAAATAAAAATTGAGAAAACTGATGCATCAAGGACATATATCTGGATAACCTTAAGGGATACTTGAGTAATATATTGATGCCACATCCCCAAGGGCATTAGCATATTTCTGATCAATAAGGCTCTACAAGTTTACTCTGTTTCTCAGAAAAATTTATATCCAAGATGTTTTTATTTGAGTAAGTTAAAGTGTACATTTATATATGCGAGCACAACTTCTAGCTGGCAAGGTGCAGTTCAAAGTCTTTAAATGACCTCTTTCATTTAAAGATGATGAAACGATGTAGACCTGGACTTGATATAAACTCCCAATAGAAGCCAAAATTATGAGAGAACCACTTGAAAGTACAGGTGGCCCCTGAGTTACTTACATCCAACTTGCACTTATGAACGCAGGCTATTACAGTCAGTCCCCGAGTTACAAACATCTGACTGACATCTGACTTGCACTTACAAATGGAGGTTTTTACAGGTAATAGATAAATGTACCCGTTCTAACTTACATACAAATTCAATTTAAGAACAAACCTGCAGAACCTATCTTGTTCGTAAGTTGGGGCTGCCTATATTTTTCCTTCTTATCTCAGTCTTTATTCCTGTGGTTACTCCATAGTTCATTAAGATACTCTGCTTCTCTTCCTTATTTTTATGACAATGCATTTTCCTGTTTTCCCCTACTACCTTTATGACTGTTTTGCAGGATGATGCAGTAGGGTCAGGCTGATCTAAATTTTAAAACTAGAGCCAACATTTATCAAATGTATGACCTTGGGCACTGAGATAATCATTCTGAATTTCAGTCTCCTCATATCTAACATGAAGATAATTACTTTATACCTTGGTTGCAAGGATTATATAAGATAAAGTGTTATTAAGCATTTTCTTTTTTTTCAAACTTTATTCAAATTTATATGAGGGTACAATATTTAGGTTACATTGTTCTTACTTCCAGGGCAAAGTTCTATTTGTAGAAGAGCCCCTCACCCAGGGGGTGTGTTATATACCCTCACAACGTACACATTAGGTGAGATCTCACCTCGTGCCCTCCCCTCCTCTGCCATAGGTTCTCCTCCAGCCCCCAACCCTTGAACTGGACTATAATAGTGTTTATTGTTTTTAGGAACACATAATTGTTTACATATTGATTTCATGTTAGTATGGAGTACAATGGATATTCATCTTTTCATTCTTGCAATATTTTACTAAGAAGAATGTATTTCAACTCCATCCACGTAAATGTAAAAGATGTAAAGTCTCCATCTTCTTTAATGGCTGCATACTATTCCATGGTGTACATATACCACAGTTTGTTAATCCATTCATGGATTGATGGGCACTTAAGATTGCTTCCACGACTTGGCTATTATGAATTGAGCTACAATAAACATTTGAGTGCAAATGTCTTTGTGGTAAAATGATTTATGTTCTTCTGGGTAGATACCCAGTAATGGGATTGCAGGGTCAAATGGAAGGTCTACATTTAGATCTTGGAGGATTCTCCATGCTTCTCTCCAAAAGAGCTGTATTAGTTTGCAGTCCCACCAGCAGTGTAGAAGTGTTCCCATCTCTCCACATCCATGCCAGTGGCTGGTGTTTTGGAACTTTGTGATATGGGTTAATCTTGCTGGGGTTAGGTGATATCTTAGAGTGGTTTTGATTTGCATTTCTGTAATGCAGAATGTAATGAGAATTTTTTTCATGTGTTTGTTGGCCATTCACCTGTCATCCTCAGAGAAATTTCTGTTCAAATCACTTGCCCACTTATAGAGAAGGTTGTTCGCACTTTTCTTATTGTTTAGTTTACATTCTCTGTTATCAGGCCTTTGTCAGATTCATAACATGCAAAAATCTTCTCCCACTCTGAGGGCTGTACGTTTGCTTTGTTTTTGGTACCTTTAGCTGTACAAAAGCTTTTTAGCTTAATCAAGTCCTAGTTATTTATTTTTGGTGTGGCTGCAATTACTGGGGCGGGGGGTCTTCCTTATAAAGTTTTTTCCCAGGCCAATATCTTCAAGTGTTGCCCCACACTCTCTTCTACAATTTTTATTGTTTCATGTCTTAAATTTAAATCTTTTATCCAACAAGAATCAACTGTTGTCAATGGTGAGAGGTGTGGGTCCAGTTTCAGTCTTCTGCATGTGTATAACCAGTTCTGGGAGAACTTGTTAAATAAGGATTCTTTCCCCCATTGCATGTTTTTGTAAGGCTTATCAAAGATTAAATGACCATATATAGCTGGGTTCACTTCTGTACTCTCTATCCTATTCCACAGGTCTGTATCTCTATTTTTGTGCTAGTACCATGCTGTTTTGATCACTACAGCCTTGTAATATAATCTAACATCTGGCAACATGGTGCCTCCAGAATTGTTTTTATTTCTAAGAACTGCATTTGCTATTCAGGGTTTTTTTCTGGTTCCATATGAATTGAAGTACTGTTTTTTCAAGATCTTTAAAGTATGACATTGGTGTTTTAATGGGAATTGCATTAAATCTATAGATTGCTTTGGGTAGTATGGACATTTTAATGATGTTGATCCTTCCCAGCTTTGAGCATGATATGTTCTTCCATTTGCTGACATCTTCTGCTATTTCCTGTTTCAAAGTTTCTTTTCTTATTTTTTAATTTTTAAAAATTAAATCATAAACACATAGATCATGTATATATTACTGCATTATGGGGTACAATGTGCTGATTTCATATAGAATTAGGAATGCTTACATCACTCTGGTTAATATATACCTCATCTCGTTTACTTAATTATTATGTTAAGACAATTATACTCTATACTAATAGATTCGACATGTACCCTTGCATTATGCACCATAGGTGTGATTTCACCATTCATCCTCCCTCGATCTGATTTACCCCCTCTTACCCATCCCCATCCTCCTTCTTGGGCCATAGTTATGATCTATTCTTCATATGAAAGTGTAAGTGATTGTAAATTGGTTTCATAATAGAACTGAGTGCATTGGATATTTTTTCTTCCATTCTTGAGATACTTTACTAAGTAGGATATGTTACAGTTCCATCCATGTAAACATAAAAGAGGTAAAGTCTCCATCTTTTTAAAGGCTGCATAGTATTCCATGGTATACATATACCACAGTTCTCTTTATAGAGATCTTTCACTTCTTTTGTTATATTCCCAGGTTATTTCATCTTCTTTGGTGCTGCTGTAAAAGGAATGGCATCTTTAATCTTGTTCTCAGCTTGACAATTGTTGGCATATACGAAGGATACTGATTTGTGGATATTGATTTTATAACCTGAGACACTGCTATGTTCCTTGATCACTTCTAAGAGCTTTGTAGTTAAGTCCCTGGGGTTTTCCAGGTGTAAGATCATATCATCTGTGAAGAAGGAGATTTTGACCTCCTCTGCCCCCATTTGGACTCCTTTGATCTCCTGATGGCTAGGACTTCCAACAGTAAATAGCAGTGGTGACAGTACGCATCCTTGTCTAATTCAAGATTTGGGTGGGAATGCTTTCAGTTTAACACCATTCAATATGATATTGGCTATGGGTATGCTGTAGTTAGCCTCTAAAATCTTAAGCAATGTTCCTTCTAAGCCTATTTTCTTGAGTGTTTTTATTATGAAAGGATGCTGGATACTGTCAAAAGCCATTTCTGCATTAATTGAAAGAATCATATGGCCTTTGTTTTTGATAATATTTATGTTGTGTACTATTATTTATAGATTTTCATATGCTGAACATCAAGCATTTTCTATAGTGATTTCCACATAACAGGTGTTCTTACTCAAAGCATTGTGCTTATCCCTATTCTCTTTCTCTGTGTATGTTTCCCCTGAGTGATAATCCCATGTCCTTCCTTTTCATCTCTAGCCTTGACTTGTAAAACTGTTTATCAAGTTCCAAACTCATGCTATTGGAAATTTCCTGTTAGATGCTCACTAGAATTTCAAAATAAACATGTTCTAAAATGACATTCCTCCCCTTTCTTGATCTTACTTACATATACTTCTCTGCCTTACTATTCTGTAACTTGTTCATGAAATCCAAGAGTCACCTTTAGTTTTTCCTCTGATTAGTTCTTCCTGCCAAGCCTGATATAATCCAATTCTTTTGAAATTCTTACCTCCTTTCTGTTCTGTTTTTTTGTTTTGTTTTGAGACAGAGTCTCACTATGTCACCCTCAGCAGAGTGCTGCAGTGTCGCAGCTCACAGCAACCTCAAACTCTTGGGCTTAAGCAATTCTCTTGCCTCAGCCTCCCAAGTAGCTGGGACTACAAGTTATTTTTTTGTTGTAGTTATCGTTTGTTGTTTAGCAGGTCCCTGAATGAGCCTGTAGAACCTGCGGAACCTTCCAGCCCTGGTTATGTGGCTGGCGCCCTAACCACTGAACTATGGGTGCCAAGCCCTCCTTTCTGTTCTCACCAATATCATCTCAGACTTTTTTTTTTCTTTTGGAGACAAGAGTCTCACTCTGTCACCACTGAAGAGTGCAGTGGCATCATCATAGCCCATGGCAACCTCCTACTCCTGGAGGTTTCAAACAATCCTCCTGCTTCAGCCTCTCACAGAGCTAAGATTATAGGCATGAGCCACTGAGCCTGGCATCTCATTTCATCCTGGATTTAATATCTTGTTATCTGTTTTCACCTTTTGTAATCTATCCACTGCTGCCCTAAATAGAACACTGATAGTGTCTTATTGCCCAGCTCAAAATCCTTCCACAGCTTCCCATGGGTTACTCAATGAAGTCCACATATCATCAGCCACACATTTGAGATGCTATGATTTGAACCCAAACTACTCTTGTGTTTTTTCCACTATTTACCTTTATTCAAACTGACCTATATACAATTTCCTATATAGGGCTCAAATTTTCCAGCATCCATGCCACTGTTCATGTCGTTTCTTCCAAGGATAATGCCCTTCTCTAACTAAGTCAAAATCCTTCATAAGCTGTCTTACAAAGGCCAGCTCAAATTACATAACGTTCCCAGTGATGTTTCTCTGCTGCTCTGATGCAGAAATAATTCCTACCCCCCTCTTAATTCCCATAGTACTTTGTTAATATTATTTCCCTAAAACTTAACTGTTTTTCTTCCTTGTGTTATAATTATTTTTTGAATTTTATCTCCTCTATTATATCAGTAAGTTGGACCATGTCTAATTCATTTCTGTATCTTATAAAACCCTAGCACAAGGCCTGGCTTCTAGGAAGGAGATTGGCAAAAAGTACAAAGCTAAACAAAGAATGAAGACCAAGGATAGGTATATTTATTAAGAATAAAAGCCTAAGGAAACCCTTTCTGAAAAATACTTATTACAAAATGTCTCTTGCTAATAACTTCATCAAGACAATTGTAAAGCATACAAACACTGGTTATGTTTAAAATTAGCTCTGGGATCTGTATCTGTCAAGGCTGAAATCAATCCAAAAGCACATTTCCACCTCAGCTACCTTGCTTCATTAGAGACAAATGTAGCCATAAAAGGAGGAGCTGCTATGACTAATATATTCCAAAATCCTAAACTGTGAGGAAATTTCTAGGCCCCACTTCTCTGATGGTGGTCTATGTTCTACTATTCTGTTCTGCTTTATAGCAGAAAGCAAAACATTTCTAATGTTATCAGACCAATAAATCATGGGGGCTTAAGTTACTCTAGTATGAGGCTCCTTATCCCCTTATGTTCCCAGGAAACTCTGGCTTTGATACCAAACTGGGAACATCCCTGGATCACAGTGCTAACTGCAGTTGTCAAGTGGTTTATCTCATCCATATGGAGTTTTTCTGGGTCTAAGGAGAGTTGCAGAGGAATACACTGAGTGTTCCTAAAGTAAACTAAGTCTCCAAGTAAAAAGAATCACTTTCAAAATTGCCTTCCACTCCCAAAAAGAATGTCTGGGCTGGGAAGCCATCCTGGATCTTAGAAGGCCTTTTATGGCTGTTCCAATCTTGGATACTGCAGAATTTCAAAATTGGAAGGGCACTGAAAGATATCCAGTCCATCCTTCCACCTAAAGTTATCATTCCTTATGTTGAGCAGTCCTGGTGGCCTTGCTTAAATATTTCCAGTGAAGAGGAAATCATTGTCTCTCTCAAGACAGCAGTTCCATTTTTAGGCAGCTCTGTAAAATATTTTATTCATACAATTTGTCTTAACTCCTGTAACTCCTGGAGCCAGCAAGGGTCAACAGTAGGGCTTGTCAAGTGGTCATCACTGAGATGAACAAGTACCCAGGCCGTGAATATCCTACTTTGGATAGTACTCTCCACCTATCATCACCTTCCATCATGTGATACTGTGGTCACTGGATTAGGTCCTATATCCCAGGTCCTTAATTCTAAAATATGGCTGATCCACTGATTTACCACATGGGCAGCATCCAAAATAAAATAAAACTAATGGTGCCGCTACTGTTACCAGTACAACGTGGCAACTTCTCTATGCTGGCCAGGGTCATCAGTCAGCACCATTTTCAAACCTCTCTATCTCCAGAGCCAGTGGCTGGGAAGAAAGAACCAGTGAGGAGACTCTCCACCCTCACTGCCTTGAGAAGCCAGGGCCTTTGGGAGCTGCTCAGTCCCTCCCAGATTAGATCCTCTTCCCAAGATGAATTTGAACAGCCCTTCAAGTGGCCTGCTACAGACAGAAACCCACGGAAACCGGGTTTTTTATAACCAGAATCAAAAGGATACCCTCCTAGCATGGTTTAGCTGTGACTCTCGCCCTGATAAAGTTGCCAGGGAACAACTGGCCAAAGAAATTGCTGTTCTAGAACCTAAAATCCAGAACTGGTTTAAAAACTACAGAATGAAACAACAGAGACAATTAAAGTCAGAACGTTCCTCAGTAAAGGACGAAATCCAGAAGCACGACCATCCTCAGTGCTGGAATCTGGAATGTATACCCAAAAAAGCCAACTCAGACCTGGCAGCCATCACAAAATATCAAAGAAGCAAACTGGTCCAAGCCTTTGAGCGAAACCCATTCCCTGATATTGCTACCAGGAAGAAACTGGCTAAACAAATACACCTTGGGGAATAAAAAATTCGGATGTGGTTTCAGAACCGTAGATCTCTGTGTCATAAGCAGAGCAAAAGCAAGCCCGTGCCTTTATTGATAGATGTCCCAAACGGGACACCAGATCAGACTGTTCAGCAGCACCAAATCGACCTATCCTCCCTCCTAGACGGGACTCATCTGAGTCCCAACATTGACTTCTCCTACGTTGTACAATGGTGGGATGAGATCTGCCAGGCTCTGATTACAGAATGGGACTCTCACAAAGGAATACACTGAAATAAACTTGTGGCAGCAGCAGGCACAGCTGATGAGCCATTTCATCCACTCATCCAGCTGCATCAACAAGTAGAAACCTCAAGCCTTTAGACCAACTCCTATCATCCAGATTTTCAGTAAAAGGCACAAACCTTTTCTGAATACTGATCTGCAGGAAGAGGACTCTCCAGGGCCCCACACACCCCTAAGTGAGGGATATTTTCAGCTCTGCTCCAATGCTACAAGGCTCAGCATGAGCTCCAAGAGGCAGAACGTGTCATTCTCAGTACCCTGGTCCAGACCTCCTTTTGATAGAGATAAAAGATGAACAGGACACCCTGTCCTGGAGCAAGACTAATGCAGGGGTAGAGATAAATTACTTCGGGTCTTTGCACTGTCTGTGGGCAGTGGCTATCTACTGTGCCCATTTCACAGATTGAAAGATTGTTTCAAAGTCCCACACTGTCTCAGGAAGCACGGAGAACACTAAGCAGTGTATAAATCTGCTAAATCCTTCTGAACAAAAGCATTTTCCTGATAAATATGACCTTCTGCCTATAATCACCACGTCCTTTATAGTCTGGGAAATTCACCAATTCTAATCCAACTGAGGCAAGGAAAACAGGTCTACGAGACACACAGGTATTTCTTCCTTCTGACAAGGTGGGAAGGCAAACTTGAAATCTGATGTGTAGAAAATGAATGAAGAAATACTGTATTACCTGATGATATGAGCTCCCTCCCAAGTTCTGAAGGTCTGAATTCAGAAATAGAAACTACTCAGCATCCATAAATAAGGGCATGACTAAATAGATGAGGATAGATCCATAATACTGAGTATTTATTCTTCACTTATAAATGTAGATAAATGTATTTTTTCCCTATGACCATTTAAAATGTACAAAAAGTTACAGGGAAACCATGGCACCATGCAATCCCTGACCATAGTTTAAGGATGTTAACACTTCCACATTTCTAGGTTTCTCATATAGATTTACATGTGTATGTGTATAGACATAAAATTCCTCATTTTATTATAAATACAGCATATGTTAACTAAAAACCTCTTGGGTAATCACTCTTTTTCTCAATCTTCTCCCTTCATTTGAAATGGTAACTTCTAAAAACACATACAGAAGGTGTATGTGGGTTTGTTTACCTTGGTATAATAAAATATCTTTGGAAAAAAAAAAAAAAGAACCAGCAAGGAAGGCGCGTCCTGAGGGCTATGTGGTTGCCAAAGGAACAGCGGCTGGAGCTGCCAGGGGCGGAGCTAAGATGGCAGACTGCAGCCAGCTTTTTACAGAGGCTTCCGTCCTGAAGGAGGCTTAAAGAACAGAAGTTTAGCAAGGGAGTTGATGGTTTAGAGCGGAGCCAAAAGAGAAGATTGAAGAGTGCATTTCAACCCTCCTGAGGCAAGCTGTGACCCTCAAAATACAATCAAAAGGTACAAAATCCACCACCAAGTGGATGGGAGTCCCCTATCCCACAAGAAGGGCTCGCAGTTTACTCTATGCAAACAAGTGAGCAGAGTTCAAACATCTTCCCACTCTATCCCACGGGAGAGACCCCCTAAAAACTGGACCTCTTACCCCTGATGGCATGCCATGGCACCCTCCGGCCAGGCATAAAACTGTAAAACTGTATAAAACTGTATATATTTCCCACCTGAAACACTGAACTCTGAGGATTCCCCCCTGCCACCCCAAGGTCTGGAGGTTTGTTACTTATGGAGTCCAGATTCTTGGGCATCTCCTTGAGAGAAGTGGAGGGGGAAAGGGCTGGTGCTGCTCTGTGCTGACTGTGGCACAGGAGTGAGGAGAAGAAAGTTGGCTTGGAGGAAGCCCTACAGAAACAGTGGCATCCTGAGCTGCGAACTGATGCCATTCCAGATAGGCAAGCCCCGTTCCTATGGACAAGCAGAGGTTCCAGACAGCAGCCACAGGTGGAATGGACTTGGTAACTTTAGTAAGTAAAGAGACTATTAGCACCAGCCCTTGGGGGAATATAGCTGAGACAAAGGCAGTGGGCGGGCAGAGGCTGGAATTGACACCTGAGTGTAAACTCTAATTGCTTGCTGCCCAGAGCTGAGTTCCTTATCAGCTCTAGCAGCCTCTGACTTGCAGAGGAATTTAGCTGGGACAGAAGGTGAGGGGCTGGAACTGAGATTATGCAAGGCCTCCCTATTGGACTCAGACCTCTGGCTGACTCTGGCAGTCGTAAACCCCAGGAGCAGTGCCAACTGGAGTGAATAGGGTCACAGACCTGGGGGATTATGAGTGACTGGGTGCAAGGTGGGGAAGGAGGTATTAACCTTCCCAGACTAATTTATTTGCTGGGTAGGTCCCTTTGCTCTCATGGAGCACTGGAGCAAGTTGTATCTGAGCTGCGAGCAGACCCCTCTTATCTAGCTGCTGGAGACATTTGAACTCTTCCACAGGAAACTGGTGCTTACTGGGATAACTGATTTGGACCCCTTAAACTGGGCAGACGACCCAGGGACTATTCAAGGGGGCACACTGGGTGTATGGTTGAGAGAAGGTTTGATTTTCCTTGCTCAAGTGTTGTTTGTGGGGGGTAGGGTGACTTAATTGCTGGTATTTCTCCACAGCAGAGACTTCAAGCAAGAGTAACTGAACCACTAGGGTAGGACAGAGACCAGCTGAAAATAAGACAGAGCCACTTAGCCCCACCACACCAAGTAGGTCCCCAGTCTCTCAGGCCATAACACTGCACGGGTCCTTGACAAACCTCAAGGGGAAAAGCCAAATGGGATAAAATAATCATGGGGCGGAATCAGCAAAAAAGCTCTGGTTATATGAATAACCAGAGTAGATCAACCCCCCCAAGAAAGGATGTGGCTGGTAATGTGAATAACCAGAGTAGGTCAAACCCCCCAAGAAAAATGTGGAGAAACTGAAGATCCCCTTTATAAAGAGATGGCTGAGATGTCAGAAATTGAATTCAGAACTTGGATTGCAAATAAGATTAATAGAATAGAGGCAAAGATAGAACTAGAAATTCAAGGAGCATTCCAAAAGTTCACTCAAGAATTCAATGAATTCAATGACAAAACTACCAAAGATTTTGAAACATTAAGGCAAGAGATTGCAGCCCTCAAAAATCTGAAAAATACGTTAGAATCTCTTGGTAACAGAGTGCAGGAGGCAGAAGAAAGGATCTCAGATGTAGAAGACAAACCTTCTGAATATGTCTAAATGTCCAAAGAGAAGGGCTGGTGCTTTCCAGAAATGGAAAGCAAAAACAGATCATTCTCTCAGAGAGCTCTGGAATAATTCAAAGAAAACTAATATTTGCCTTATAGGAATCCCTGAAAGTGACAAAGTGGCTTTGCAAAACACAGAGGCTCTTCTTTATGAAATTATGAAAGAGAACTTTCCAGATATGTCAAGAGATCCTGAAATTCAGATTGCAGACAGCTTCAGAACCCCAGCATAACTCAACCTGAATAGGACATCCCCCAGACACATCAGAATTAACTTCACTAAAGTTAATATGAAAGAGAATCTTGAAAGAAGCAAGACGTAAGAAAACCATAACCTACAAGGGAAAGAATATCAGAATAACTGTAGATATCTCTGCTGAAACCTTTCAGGCAAGAAGAGGGTGGTCATCGACATTTAATCTCTTAAAAAAAATAACTTTCAGCCCAGGATCCTGTATCCAGCTAAACTGAGTTTCATTTATGATGGTGAAATTAAATACTTTAATAACATCCATGCATTGAAGAAATTTGCCATAAGTAAACCAGCTCTCCAGGATATTCTCAGACCTATTCTCCACAATGACCAGAGCAATCCTCTACAACAAAAGTAAACTAACTCAGAAATTATTGATCAAACTCCAACTTCTACAGTGGTGAAAGGATTAAAAACATCCACTGGACTTTCGAACAACTTGATACCTAAAAATTTATCAGGCTTATCAATAATTTCAATCAATGTGAATGGGTTAAATTGTCCTCTAAAGAGGCATAGATTGGCTGATTTGATACAGAAACTCAGACCAGACATCTGTTGTATACAAGAATCTCATCTTACCTTAAAAGACAAATATAGACCATTCCTATGAAGGGATGGTCATCTACATTCCAGGCTAATGGAAAGCAGAAAAAAGCAAGTGTTGCAATTTTATTCACAGATACAATAGTAACCAACAAAAGTAACCAAAGATAAAGATGGCCACTTTATATTTGTTAAGGGCAATACTCAATATGATGAGATCTCAATTATCAATATCTATGCATCCAACCAGAATGCACAATTTATAAAAAAGACTCTAACTGGCATGAGCAACTTGATCTCCCCCAGTTCCATCATAGTTGGAGATTTTAACACTCCTTTGGCAGTGCTGGATAGATCCTCCAATAAGAAGCTTAGCAAAGAAATCTTAGATTTAAATTTAACTATTCAACTTCCGGACTTCTCAGACATCTACAGAACATTTCATCCTAACAAAACTGAATACACATTTTTTTCTCATCAGTACATGGAACATACTCCAAAATCAATCACATCTTAGGCCACAAATCTAACCTCAGCAAATTTAAAGGAATAGAAATTATTCCATGCATCTCCTCGGACCATCATGGAATGAAAGGTGAACTCAGCAACAACAGGTATCTACAGACTCGTACAAAAACTTGGAAGCTAAATAACCTTATGCTGAATGACAGATGGGTCAGAGACAAGATCAAGAAGGAAATTACCAAATTTTTAGAACAAAATGATAATGAAGATACAAGTTATCAGAACCTCTGGGATACCACAAATGCAGTCCTAAGAGGGAAATTTATAGCATTGCAAGCCTTCCTCAAGAGAATGGAAAGAGAGAAAGTTAACAACTTAATGGGACATCTCAAGCAGCTAGAAAAGGAAGAACATTCCAATCCCAAATCCAGCAGAAGAAAAGAAATAACCAAAATTAGAGAAGAATTAAATGAGATTGGAAACAAAAGGATTTAGAACAGATCAATAAATAAAAAAGTTGGTTTTAAAAAATCAACAAAATCAATAAACCTTTGGCCAAGCTAATCAAGAAAAAAAGAATAAAATCTCTAATCTCATCAATCAGAAATGGTAAAGATGAAATAACAACAGACCCTTTAGAAATTCAAAATACCCTTAATGAATATTACAAGAAACTTTATTCTCAGAAATATGACAATCTGAAGGAAATTGACCAATACTTAGAAGCACATCATTTCCCAAGACTTAGCCAGAATGCAGTGGAAATGTTGAACAGGCCTATATCAAGCTCTGAAATAGTATCAACTATTCAAAATCTCCCCAAAAAGAAAAGCCCAGGACCAGATGGCTTCACGTCAGAATTCTACCAAACCTTTAAAGAGGAACTAGTACCTATACTACTCAACTTTTTCCAAAATATAGAAAAAGATGGAATACTACCTAACACATTCTATGAAGCAAACATCACCTCGATACCCAAACCAGGAAAAGACCCAACAGGAAAAGAAAATTATAGACCAATATCACTAATGAATATTGATGTGAAAATATTCAACAAGATCCTAATGAACAGAATCCAGCAACACATCAAACAAATTATACACCACAACCAAGTGGGTTTTATCCCAGGATCTCAAGGATGGTTCAACATACGTAAATCTATAAATGTAATTCATCACATAAACAAATTAAAAAACAAAGACCATATG
>CAUYTI010062114.1:0-10995 GCA_963575145.1 Galago senegalensis
GTTGTGGCGGGCACCTGTGGTCCCAGCTACTTGGGAGGCTGAGGCAAGAGACTCGCTTGAGCCCAGGAGTTGGAGGTTGCTGTGAGCTGTAATGCCAGGGCACTCTACCCAGGGGGACAGCTTGAGGCTCTGTCTCAAAAAAAATAAAATAAAATAAAATAAAATAGAGAGTTCAGAAATAAGACCTTAGGTCAAGTGTGATGGCTCATGCCTGTAATTCTAGTGCTTTGGGAGGTCAAGGCAGGAGGAATGCTTGAAGCTGGCCAGGTTTTTGAGACCAGGCTGGACAACATAGTGAGACCTCATCTCTATAAAAATAAAAATAATCAGCTGGACATAATGGGTGTAACTTCAGTCATTTGTATTTGGGAGTTGAGGCAGGAAGGAGTTGAACTCAAGAGTTAAAGTCTGTGCTGAACTGTGATTGTGCCACCCTCCTCTGGCTAAAGTGACAAAGCAAGTCCTTGTCTCTAAAGCAAATAAACAAACAAAATACCTTAAATTTATGGTAAACTGGATTTATTTTCTATAATAGTGACAGACAATTTAATGGAAAAAACCTAATTTTTTTCAACAAATGGCAATGAGATAACTACATATATGAATGAAAAAGAATAAAGGTGGACCCCTACCCCAAAATATATACAACATTACCTCAAAATAGATCAAATACCTAAATGTAAAAGTTAAAATTATAAAACTCATAGAGGAAAACAGGAGCATAAGCTGTCATGACTGACAATGGTTTCTTCAACATGGCACCAGAAAACAAGCAACCAAATTTATAAAAACAGATAAATTAGACCTCACCAAAATTTTAAAACTTCCGTATTTTGAAGAATACTGTTAAGAAAGAGGAAAGCCAATGCATAGAATGAGAAAAAATAGTTATGAATCATGCACATAATAAGTGACTTGTGTCTAGACTATATAAAGAACTCTTACAACTCAACAATAAAATGCAAATAATTTAAAAATGGGCAGAAGATCTAAATAGACATTTCTCCAAAGATGGACAAATGGATGATGAGTACCAAAAATATGCTCAACACCATTATCTGTTAAGAACATCAAATATCAAAACTACTTGGCTCAGTGCTCGTAGCACAGTGGTTATGGCGCCAGCCACATACAGCAAGTCTGGCGGGTTTGAACCCGGCCTGGGCCAGCTAAAACAACAACGACAACTGTAACAAAAAATAGCCAGGCATTGTGGCAGGTGCCTGTAGTCCCAGCTACTTGGGAGGCTGAGGCAAGAGAATTGCTTAAGCTCAAGCGTTTGAGGTTGCTGTGAGTTGTGGTGCCACACCACTCTACCAAGGGCAACATAGTGAAACTGTCTCAAAAAAAAAAAAAATCAAAATTACAATGAGGTACCACATCACTCCTACTAGGATGGCTATACTGATGATTGGCAAGTATTGGCAAGGATGTGGATAAATTGGATTTATCCACATCATACATCATACATTATTGGTGAGTGGCACCTGTGACTCAGTGAGTAGGACACCGGCCCCATATACTGAGGGTGGTGGGTTCGAACCCAGCCCCAGCCAAACTGCAACAAAAAAATAGCTGGGCATTGTGGCAGACGCCTGTAGTTCCAGCTACTTGGGAGGTTGAGGCAAGAGAATCGCCTAAGCCCAAGAGCTAGAGGTTGCTGTGAGCGGTGATGCCATAGCACTCTACTGAGGGCGACAAAGTGAGACTGTCTCTAAAAAAAGAGAGAGAGAGAGAGAAAAGAAAGAAAATGTAAAATGGTGTGACCACTTTGAAAAACAGTTTTGGTAGTTCCTCAGTTAAACATATACATATCATATGATGCAGCATTTATCCGAAAGAATCAAATACGGTATGTCTACAGAAAAACGTGCACAGATGTTTATAGTAGTAGTATTCATCATAGCCCCAGAGTGGAAACAACCCAAGTATCAACTAATAAATAAACAAAATGTGATAAAAGTCCTTTACAGTGGAGTATGAATCAGCCATAGAAAAAGAAATAAATACCAATACAGGCTACAACATGGGGGAACTTTTATGCAGTAAACAACTACCGAAGAAAGGGCTGACACTTCCCGCTGGCTCCTGGGAGGTAATCCCTAGGCACTTGGAATGTCCTGTCTGATAACAAAGTCTTTGTTTACCTGGGGTCCTTGGGCCACCCAGGTACTAACAATGCAATTTAGGATGGGACTTTTGGGACACATGACATCAGTTGACTGCCAGAGAAACTGGATAGTGAAGTCAGCCGTGTGGGCCGCCAACCACATTTACATGATTGAAGTCCTGTAAGGCTTTTTTTTTTTTTTTTTTTGCACTTTTGGCCAGGGCCGGCACCCTACTCCTTGAGCCACAGGTGAGCTTCCCTGGTTGGCAATACAGTGGGTGCTATCACACATCAAGACCAGGAAAGCAATACTCTCCATGACACATGGGGAGGGAACAACTAGAAATTCTGCATCTGGACTTTGCTGGACTGTGCTGTGTACCTTTTCCCATCGTTGATTCTAAGCTGTATCCTTTAGATCTAATAAACCATGACCATGAGTATAACAACTTTCAGTGAGTTTTGAAAGTTCTTCTCGTGACTTATCAAACCTGAGTGGGCTTGAGAACTCCCGAACGTGAGATTGGTGTCAGCAGTGAGCATGGTTTTGCCAACTGTTCCCTGTAACTCCTCAACTTTGAAAATAATATGCTAAGTAAAATATGCTGGATACAAAAGGCTACAAATTGCCCTATACCATTTTAATGACATGTCCAGAAAAGGCAGATCCACAGAAACAGGGGCTAAGGAAGAAAGAAATGGGAAGTGACTTTCAATGGACATGGATTTCTTTCAAAAATGAGAAAAACATTCCGGAGTTAGTAGTGATAGTGACACAACTTTGTTAATACACTAAAACTCAGTGAATTGTATACTTCAAAAGGGTGAATTTTGGCCAGGCACAGTGGCTTGTGTCTGTAATCCCAGCACTCTGGGAGGCTGAGGTGGGAGGATCCCTTGAGGTCAGGAGTTTGAGACCAGCCTGAGCAAAAATGAGACCAGGTCTCCACTAAAAATAGAAAAATTAGTTGAAAGTGGCAGTGGGCACCTATAGTCCCACCTACTTGGGAAGCTGAGGCAGGAGAATCACTTGAACCCAGTAGTTTGAGGTTGCTATCAATTAGGCCGATGCCATGGTATTCTAACGTGGTGACAGAGCAAGACTCTATCTCAAGAAATAAATAAACAAATACAAATTGTTTAGTAAAAGAAAAAGTAGCTCAGTATTGGTACCGAGTAGATTTCCCTTGACCAGGCCAGGAGATGAAGAAGAAGAGGGATTTACTGGAGCTGGTAATTCAGCTGTGACACAGGCACTCATGAGCACAAAGCCTTGTTAGAGGGACAATTCCTTAGCACCCCTCTGTGTGACCTCCCAGGAGAGGCTCCAGTGGAGGAGGCTGAGTGAATAGAAATAGCCAGCGGAAGTCCTTGGCCCAGGGCTCTGCTCCCCATCTCACCTATACCCCTGGACGAGCAGTAAAATTCAGTATCAGTTTCTCCATTCAAATCTTCTGTTTAGAAAAAAAAATCACCCTTTCTGCTTTTGTTTCTCATTAAAATGTCATTTTTACGTTATTTAGAAAGGGTCAGGTTGAATGTTGGCTCTAAAACTTTTGACAGCTACTATAATTGCCCAGAGGTCCAACAACAGTGATGGCTCTCACGAGTCTTTAATTTCAAAGTTTCTGCCGAGCCATTAACATGTCACCAGAGTTCAGAAATCAAAGGACGTCAGAAATGAAGAGACAACCAAACTCACCTACCTCTGGATTGTCACCTCTTCCCTGTGCCAGGACAAGTTTCCCTTCTAAGTGGCTATTCCCTAATGCAGTGGTTCTCAACCTCCCTAATGCTGTGACCTTTTAATACAGTTCCTCATGTTGTGGTGACCCCCAACCATAAAATTATTTTCATTGCTACTTCATAATTGTAATTTTGCTACTGTTATGAATTGTAATGCAAATATCTGATGTGCAGGATGTATTTAGGCGACCCCTGTGAAAGGGTCGTTTGATCCCCAAAGGGGTCACGACCCACAGGTTGAGAACCTCTGCCCTAATGTTTTAGGATGCTCTCTGGGACCTCATCTCCAGCTGTGCTGCTAACAAATCACATGGTCTTAAGCAAGTTATTAAATATTTTTTGCTATTGTTAAAAAGGAGGATATTGTCACCTCTCCTACTCTGCCTCAGGGCCGTCATGACAAGATCCTTCTGTAGATAATTACTGTAGAGTCAGCCAGGGCAAGGACAGACACCTGTACACAAGATGCTCCAGGAAGACTCAGGAAGGGCCCCTGGGCTGGATCAGGAGCACTTCCAGCACAGAGATAGATGTGGATTGGAATAAATACAACATTTTATCACCTGGAGAGAACACATATGAAAAACAAACATGTTTAAAGGCTGTTCTAATTGCTTAGTTCTCAAACACCCTGGTGACAACTCCTCTTCTTCTGCCATCATGTAAGCCCTTCTTTGAAGCCTTACAAAAAAAATTCCAGAAGGGATTATGTTCTCCATTCTCCAGATGACAGCCTTGAGGCCACAAAGTCTATCTAACTAGTTTAAACTTCCCTTAACTAGTCAAAGGAAGTGATAGACTCAGAACTGCAGTTTTCCAACTACCATGGTCACATTCTGTCTACTAATGCAGCGGCTCCCAGACCTGAGGATAATCAAACTTGCCTTGAGAGTTGTGCAGAACAGCAGGCCGACTACCCACTGCTGCATCTCCCTGTACATCTTTTCCATCCTTGGGGGACTTTGAAAATAATTCATTTTTGACACAGTGCTGCATCTTGCATGCTTTCCCTGGCTGTTCCTTTCCTAGAGATTCCCCTCGCTTACGTCTGGGCACAGCATGAGTATAGTGGGCAAGCACGGGAGGTTAGAGCCAGGATCTGAAATCTTGGTGGGCTGTAGGATCGTAATCAAGTTATTTAAAGTTGCTATGCTTTTGTATACTCCATTAGGCAATGGAAATAATGTCTCCTTCAACGATTAAACAAAAGATTCCAAAGATTAAACAAGTTACGGATGTAAAATAGCTAAAGAAGTGCTAGGCACACAGCAAGTGGGCAATAAAAATTGTGTCTTATGTTACTCTATCCCCATCTTTCTTTACAGAAAAGGAAAAGAAATGAAAAGAGACAAACTCCAAACCCACTTAAACAGCCGTGTCTGATAAGGACCCTAGTCCGTGGCTGCTTTTCCCATGTGAACTTTCCACCCAGCCCTCAAATGTTAAGATTCAGGTGTTCCTCATGACTTTCTTTTTTTTTTTTTTTTTTTTGAGACAGAGCCTCAAGCTGTCCCCCTGGGTAGAGCGCCGTGGCATCACAGCTCACAGCAACCTCCAACTCAGCGAGTCTCTTGCCTCCGCCTAGCTGGGACCACAGGCGCCCGCCACAATGCCCGGCTATTTTTTGGTTGCAGCCCTCATTGTTGTTTGGCGGGTCCGAGCTGGGGATTCGAACCCACCACCTTAGGTGTACGTGGCTGGCGCCTTAGCCGGTTGAGCTATAGGCGCCGAGCCCATCATGACTTTCCAAATCATCTTAGGAGTAGCAGAAGAAAGCTCATGCTACTTCAAAATTAGAAATCCAGAGGCTAATGAAAATCCAATTCAATCCCAGTTTAATAAGTGCCTACTATGTGCTAGTCATTGGATTGTGAACAAAGATAAGTGGGTTACAGCCCCTGCCTTTGAGGAGTCCACGCTTTATTAGAGAGGATTAGATAAAACCATAAATGTCTGCAGGCGGACTCCATCTCATTACCCCTTGAAGATAATGGTGTATTTCACACGTTGAAGGTTTGCGGCAATGCTGCCTCAGACGAGCCCACTGGCACTGTTCTTCCAACAGCACGTTCTCCTTCCATATCTCTATGTCACATTTTGATAATTCACACACTATTGCAAACTTTGTCATGACGACTCTATCCATGACGGTGACCCAAGATCAATGATTTTTGATGTCACCTTTGTAATTGTGTTGGGATACCACAAACCCTGCCCATATAAAATGGCAAATTTAATGAATGTTGTGTGTGTCTGACTGCTCCACCCTGTCATTCCCCTGTCTCTTTCTCATTCTCCTTGGTCCTGTCTATTCCCTGAGAGAGAAAAATATTAAAATTAAGCCACCTAGTAACACTAAACTGGCCTCTAAGTATTCAAGTGAAAGGCAGATCACATCTCTCACATTAAATCAAAAGCTAGAGACAAACGTGGTAACGAAGGCGTGTTGAGTGCCAAGACAGGCCACACGCAGGGCTCTCCTGCCAAATAGTTAGCCAAGTTGTGAACACAAAAGAAAAGTTCTTGAAGGAAATTAAAGCTGCTACTCCAGCGAATGTATAAATGGTAAGAAAGCAAAACAACTTATTGCTGGTGTGAAGAAAGTCTGAGTGATCTGGATAGAAGAGAAAACCACCCACAAGCCAAAATCCTAACCCAGAACAAGGCCCAACTCTCTTCAGTTCTACGAAGGCTGAGAGAGGTGAGGAAGCTGCAGAAGAAAAGTTAGAAGTTAGCAGAAGTAGATACACAAGGGCTGAGGAAAGGAGCCGCCTCCATAAAGTAAAGGTGCAAGGTGAAGCAGCAAGTTGTCCAGGAGGCCCAGCTGAGATCAGTGATGAAGGTGGCTACCCTAAACAACAGATTCCCAACGTAGACCAAATAGCCTTATATCAGAAAAAGATTCCAACTTGGACTTGCATAGCTAGAGAGGAGAAGTCAGTGCCAGCCTTCAACACTTCAAAGGACAGTCTGACTCTCTTGTTAGAGCAGGGGTTCTCAACCTTCCTAATGCTGCAATGCATTTTCATTGTTAAAAAGGGGTTGCGACCCACAGGTTGAGAACCACTGTGTTAGAGGCTAATGCCGCTGGTGACTTTAAGTTGAAATCAATGCTCACTTGCCATTCTGAAAATTCTATGGCCCCTAGGAAATATGCTAAATCTACTTTGCCTGTGCTTTATAAATGGAACAACGAAGGCTGGATAACAGCACATCTGTTTACAGCATGGTTTACTGAATATTTTAAGCTCATTATTGAGATCTACTGATCAAAAAAAAAAAAAAGATTTCATTCAAAATACTACTGTTCATCTACAATGCCTCTGGTCATTCAAGAGCTCGGATGATGATGGACATGAAAATTATTATTTTTATGTCTCTTAGTACAATATCCATTTGTCACCTATGGATCAAAGAGTAATTTCTACTTTCAAGTGTTTTTTTTTTTCCTTTTTTTAATCATCTTCCTTAATCACCCCTGGAAAGTGTTTTTATTTAAAAAATACATTTAGTAAGTCTACAGCTACCACAGACAGGTTCTTCTGATGGATCTAGACAGGAAAAATGGAAAAATCTTTTGGAAAGGATTCACCATTCTAGATGCTATTAAAAACATTGGTGAGAAGAAGTCAAGATTAAAAATTAACCACAGTTTGGAAGAAGTTGATTCCAACTTTCATGGATGACTCTGGTTCAAGAGTTTAGTGGAGGAAGTAACCGCAGATGTGCTGGAAATAGCAAGAGGATGAATCAGAAGTGAGCCCTGAACACCTGACGGAACTGCTGCAAGCTCATAATAATTAAACTTGAACAGAGGAGGAGTTGCTTATTATGGATGCGAAAGGAAAGTCGTTTCTTGAGACTGACTCTACCTTTTAACATTATTGGAATGACCAAAAAGTATTTATAATATATACTTAGTTGATAAAGAAGCCACAAGGGGTTGAGAGACTTGATTCCAGTTTTGAAAGAAGTTCTACCAAATGCTTTCAAACAGCATCACATGCTGAGAAGCCTTTCATGAAAGGAAGAGTCCATCACCATAGCAAACTTCACTGCCTTCAGCAACCACGGCCCTGATCAGTCAATAGCCATCAACACTGAGGCAAGACCTCCGCCAGCAAAAAGCTATGACTCCCTAAGGCTCAGACTTCTTAAGCAGTTTTCAGCAGTAGAGTATCTTTTAATTAAAAGTATCTTTTTTAATAGACATAATGCTATTGCACATTCAATAGACTACTGTAAACATAACTTCAATGCATTGAGAAACAAAGAAATTTGTGTAACGTGCTTTATTGCAATATGCAGTTTATTGTGATGGTTTGGAACTGAACCCACAGCGTCTCCAAGGTAAGCCTGAATACTATAAGGTATACAGTAAGAGAAGCCGCATACGAGAATTCTTGGTCCGAGGGAAGGTACTTCCATTCTGATAAAGACTTCACAAAGGAGAACTCACACGACTTTGAAAAATGGGTAGGAATTCAACATGCGAGGCCACCTGAGCAAGGGGAGGGTCTAGAGAACATTTCAGGTGGAAGAAATCGTATTATCCAAGGCACAGAGACGTCAAAGTGAGGTCTTGATTGGAAAACATCAAGGAGCCAACTTCAATCACACTAAATTACACATGTATTTGAGGAGTGGGAGAAAAAAGAGAGGTGTGTTGTGGTCATACACGGTATTGTGGAAACTAAATGATGGGGATGGAAGTTAACTTAGTTTAAAAGAGCTGATAAAGCGTTTTGAACAGGGTGAGTGAGACATGGTTAGAGTCTTCACCCAAGTCCATTACTCATATAGTAAATAATAATACTCACATCTTGGGAGCTGAGGAGGACTGAATGGGTCCAAACCAGTAAAGCAAGTGCCTACATTTAGTAGGTACAAAATTAATTCTAACTCTCTTCTGCCTTTTATAGCTCTCATTGTTTCTGAATCTGGGTGTCCATAACCTCCAAAAATGGGCCTAGAGTCTTGTTAAGGCCGGGCTCGCTGTCAATTTCTTTTTTCTTCCCATAATCCAGCTAAAGAAGGGGTCACTCTGTGACCTGGGTCTGCAAAATCCCAGGTGGAGGCCAGAGGATGAGCTTTTATGACCTCTAGCTATTTACGTGAGTCTGAGAAACTTTGAATTCCATAGCTTAAAGCCAACCAGCCAGGCACTCCCTGCCACCAGCCCCCCAAGGAGCCCTGGCCCTCTCTCTCATCTTTTTTAATGTGTCTCCTTAGAGGCTCATTTTAACTGACCAGCCAGCGTCACTTGGCATTCAGGAAGCGTGCCTCCCCGCCACCCCCTCCGCTGCACTGAGCCTAGAGGATGATTTGGGGTTTTGTAGCCTATTATTTTTTCCCCTCTCCCTTTCTCCTACTGCTGGGAGGCTTTTCTTTCTGATAAGAACCTTCTAGCAGTTTCATCAGAGCCATTGTTAAGAGAAGGCAGTCCTCTCACAATGGATACCTGACGACTTCCCCCTTTCTGCAGACAAATCAGTCCTTAGAGAAAGGTCTCATTATTGCTCTTGCACCATTATTCTGACTGTATTGGCACAGAGCCCCTCACTCAGCCCCCGTGGGGGTGGGAAAGAAAAAATCCTATTTCTTGCCATTTACTTTTTCAAAATATGGCTGTGAAAATGTTCTCATTCTCCACTAATGGGATTTGAAGGAGACACAACGTCTGTACTTCTTACCCTCACACAGTCTCACCAAGTCCTTTATGAACTCAGAGGTTAACTGTGCTTTCCTGGAGCTCCTCCTCTCTCGTCCAATTTAGGGTGTTTCATCTCCCCAGAAATCAAAACGCACTGACCTGTATCCCTGGCAAGCATTTCACAGTGTCTTAAAATGGAAAAAACATCCTTTCTGCCCTCCCCCCGCCTATGTAATTTCCTTTCCTTTTCTTCTCTTACCTCTGGGCTAGCTTCCATCAGCTCATTCAAAATTTTCCTAAATTAAGTGTCCCTTGTGGCTAAGGCACTGTGATAGGCACTGTGGGGTGTGAGGGACCTCGGAGCCTTCTTTGTCTCACACTCCTTTTTGTCTGAAATCAAAGACAGGTACTTTCATGGTAAAAGGCCAAGTCCTTCCCAAGGCCTACCTGTGAGTCTTTCTCCCAGGAGCAACCCCACTTGATTTGCTTGCAATGTCCTTCAAGTAACAGACACTGGGTGGGAGTAATTGTTCAGTGTTAAGCCACTCACTAGGGAATATTGAAATCTCAATTTCTTTTTTTTTTTTTTTTTTTTGAGACAGAGCCTCAAGCTGTCCCCCTGGGTAGAGTGCTGTGGCATCACAGCTCACAGCAAACTCCAACTCCTGGGCTCAAGCGAGTCTCTTGCCTCCACCTCCCAAGTAGCTGGGACCACAGGCGCCCGCCACAACGCCTGGCTATTTTTTGGTTGCAGCCGTCATTGTTGTTTGGCGGGTCAGGCTGGGGATTCGAACCCTCCACCTTAGGTGTACGTGGCTGGCGCCTTAGCCAGTTGAGCTATAGGCGCTGAGCCACAATTTTTTTTTAATTTTAAATAGAACAATTATTAGCATTCCTCAAAATACTACCATGGACTACTGTGGGCTTAGTGTCAGAGACAAGAAAATCAGGGCTGGCTTGGCGCCTGTAGCATAGTGCTTATGGCGCCAGCCACGTACACCGAGGGTAGAGGGTTCCAACCCAGCCCAGGCCAGCTAAGAAACAACAATGACAACTGCAATAAAAAAACAGCCGGGTGGGTGTTCGCAGCTGCCACCTCTAGCTCGTAGAGCTCCAGCCAAAGGAGAAGGGGGAAAAGTAAGGAGGTCTTCATACCATGGCTCGTACAAAGCAGACTGCCCACAAATCCACCGGTGGTAAAGCACCCAGGAAGTAACTGGCTACAAAAGCCGCTCATGGCTCGGCGCCTGTGGCTCAAGTGGCTAAGGCGCCAGCCACATACACCTAAGGTGGCGGGTTCAAAGCCCCAGCCTGGGCCCGCCAAGCAACAATGATGGCTGCAACCAAAAAATGGCCAGGCGTTGTGGCGGGTGCCTGTAGTCCCAGCTACTTGGGAGGCTGAGACAGGAGACTCGCTTGAGCCCAGGAGTTGGAGGTTGCTGTGAGCGTGATGCCATGGCACTCTACCCAGGGGGATAGCTTGAGG
>CAUYTI010062116.1:0-19591 GCA_963575145.1 Galago senegalensis
GGGCGCCTGTGGTCCCAGCTACTTGGGAGGCGGAGGCAGGAGACTTGCTTGAGCCCAGGAGTTGGAGGTTGCTGTGAGCTGTAATGCCATGGCACTCTACCCAGGGGGACAGCTTGAGGCTCTGTCTCAAAAAAAAAAAAACAAAAAAAAAAACAAAAAAGTTTTTATAATAAATTCCACCAACACAGAAGTATACAAAGTGAAAAGTCCAAGTTCCTATGTTACTGTCTCATATAAAAACTTGCAGTTTGGTTTTGAACAAAACCAAGATCTTCAGTATACTCCCCCCCCCCCAGATTATAAAATTATCCTCTTTCTTGCTGTTATTTTTCATCCTTATGCTAATATTTTTGTTAGATAATACTTTCCAGCACTGTCAGCTTTTAAATTTTTTGACAAATTGATAGTTTTTAGAAAGCTATTTCACTATTTTAATTTTTACCTATTTATTAGTGAATTTTAATACCTTTTTATATGTTTATTTGTTTTTATTTTTTTGCAGGTTTTTCTTTTGGTCAGGGGCAGGTTTGAACCCGCCACCTCCGGTATATGGGACTGGCACCCTACTCCTTTGAGCCACAGGCGCAACCCCATGTTTATTATTTTATCCTCACATCATTTTATTGAATAGTCTATTCTTTCCCCCCAATTGATAATAACACCATTAAATATACAAAATTTATATAACTGTTCCTGAATTTCTTTCTTTCTTTCTTTCTTTTTTTTTTTTTTTAGACAGAGTCTCACTGTCTCGCCTGTGGTAGGGTGCCATGATGTCACAGCTCACAGCAACCTCAAACTCTTGGACTTAAGTGATTCTCTTGCCTCAGCCTCCCAAGTACCTGGGTCTACAGGCACTCACCACAACACCCAGCTATTTTTTTTTTTTTTTTTTTATTGTTGCAGTTGTTTAGCTGGTCTGGGCTGGGTTCAAACCCACCACCCTCAGTGTATGTGGCTGGTGCCATAACCACTGTGCTATGGGTACCAAGCCTCCTGAATTTATTTCTGGTCTTCTATACCAATATCTGGCTTTTTCTCTACCAGTATTCTTTTTTTTTTTTTTTTTTTTTGAGACAGAGCCTCAAGCTGTCCCCCTGGGTAGAGTGCTGTGGCATTACAGCTCACAGCAACCTCCAACTCCTCGGGTCAAGCGAGTCTCTTGCCTCCGCCTCCCAAGTAGCTGGGACCACAGGCGCCTGCCACAACGCCCGGCTATTTTTTGGTTGCAGCCGTCATTGTTGTTTGGCGGGTCCGGGCTGGGGATTGCGAACCCGCCACCTTAGGTGTACGTGGCTGGCGCCTTAGCCAGTTGAGCTATAGGCGCCGAGCCACTACTAAATTGTTAATGTCAGATTTAATCTTCATGTAAATGCTCATCCTCATATGTATCCTCTTCCCGGGAATCCCAGGCCATAGTTTTTTCTTCTATTTAAAACTAAAAACATGGAGTGTTTGAGAGAAGGAGAGAGAGAGAATGAGAACATACTTGAGAATGTTTGACTTCCAGGTGTACACATATCTTGGAGGGAAAATAGATGAAAGAATCATTCTTACATTTCAGATGCCCTATCAAGCTTTCGTATTAGTTACAACCTGCTCCCCTAGGTTTTATGCAAACTAGTAGGGTATGGTGTGGTTAGACTACAGCTAGAGAGATAGAAAATGTGAGTTTGAATTTCAACTCTGCCATTTAACACCTGGGTGACCTTAGTCAACTTATTTCTTTCATCCAAATTTGAAAAATCCCATCTGTAAAATGGGGACAATAATTTCCTTTGTCTAATCAAAGTTCTAAGAAGAGAGCTAGCTTATACAGGACTACCAGGACAGCACTTTTCATCATGGAGCATGAGCTGCTTCCTGTTTAATGAAAGAAGCTAGTACTACAGTTACTCCCCACTATCATGGCCTGAACAGCTGGGAGGAGAGGGGGCAAGTTCTGCTTGCTCACAACCACTTCCACACTATGAAAGAGCTGCCACTATCTCTCTTCTTTGCCAATCATCATTTGTTCAAAACATCTTTTGTTCTTTGCCAGGCATCCAATTATGCTTTCAATGTAGATAAAATCTGAATGGCTGGGCGCAACTGCTCCAGAAAGCTACCTCCTCTCCTGAAGGGAGAGCTTTCCCAAAATTCCCTCAACCAAGCATCACTCCACCACCACATGTTTCCTTTCCCCATGGGTCAGTTATCCCATTTCACTAATGAGGCATGGATAAACTGAATTATATCACTCAGGCACAAATGACGAGGTGATGGTAGGGCCGGAATTAGAACCCATTAGATGGCTTTACTTGCAGGACTGTTCTCACATCTTTGAACAAGGCTTCTGCTCCATTTCAGCTCAGATTTCTTATTTACAGTTTGTTTTGTTGTCCAGAATCTGTCTGTTCACAGATTAGCAATTTGACCCCTTGAAAACAGGTTTAAGCGATTGTAGCCCTTTTGCCTCAGCGTTTTATTTTTGCTTAATCAATTCATCAGGACCTTCTACTGTGAGCAGGAGAAAGGCAGAGACCAAGAACTCTCACGATAACTCCAAATATTCAATTATTCATCAGAAGTGGAAGTGTTTTGTGGAAACAAAATAGACACAACCAGAATTATTATGATTTAACAAGTGAGCTGCTGTAGATCTGAGCGTGGAAAGAATATGCGTGCGTGTTGAAAGCAAAAAATGTAGAATCTGATTCTGTGATTCTGTATTTTAGTTACAGACAGACTTGTCTACACCAATTAGGACTAAATTCAGCTGCATACAACAGAAAATCCAAAAATAGTAGCGATTAAACACAACAAAATTCATTCTTTCAAATAAAAGTCTCAAGTAGGCAGTCCAGGTGTGTTAATTGGTTCCAGGGAGTCATCAGAAAACCTCCTTCTCGTCCTTTTTCTGCTCCATCATCCTCAGTGTGTGGCTGCCATTGTCAATGTCACCTCATGGTCCGAGGTGGAGCTGGAGCTCTGTCTTCTCTTTTAAGGAGTCCTGCAAATTCCACACCGTGACTTCAGCTTATGACACTGTAGCTACATTCTACTCCAACCTCTGATAACAGGACAGTGGAGATTAGAGCTGCCGTCTTGTTTCCTTCTGTTTTCTTTTTTTTCACTGTTCTGTTTTACTTTTAAACAGGCCGTAGCAACTTTGCTATGAATCTGTTTCATATATTAAGAGGAAAAGGAGTCTAGCTACTGTTTAAACAAGTTGCAGCGTCTGCACACTGCAGACAGAGCTAACAGCATGGACAGAGCATGGAGAGTTCTTAAGAGATCACATGTGGACAACCTTTCAAATAGTGCACATATAAGATTAGTCTGTATAAATGAACAATCCTATACATAATAAATATAAGGAAGTAATTTAGTACTTTTCTACTTTTTAAAAAATTTCAGATGAATATAAGGGCACAAATGTTTAGGTTACATTGTTTTCATTACTATGGTAAAGTTCAAGTTGTAGTTGAGCCCTTCACCCGGGGACGTGCTGAACACCCTCATGACAGCAATGCATGATTTTTATAAGGAATAAACAATGTAGAAATTTGAACAAAAAGTGAACGATCTCCCCCATTCCCTTCTGCTTTCGTCTCCCTCCCCATCTTGCAGAAAACTATAGTAGGAATTTATGTATATTTTTGCCAGGTCTCTCTAAATTATAAAAAAAAATACAAGTTGCTATTAGTAATCACAATAGGATTGTACTATACAAATTATTCTACAACTTGATTTTTTTAATCTCATCTAATTTCAATACATATAGATACCCTCCTTTTTTAATGGCTGCTTAAAATTGTACATATTCCATAATCATTTGACAAAAAAAGACAACTTTTACTGATTAAGATTTCTGAAAGGGCAGCAAAATCAGTTTGATGAAGTACCAAAGACAGCTAAAAACAAAGAATCCAAATGGCTGAGACAAAGGTGGAGGCTTTAGGGTCGAACACTGAGTTCCGTGGCTAGTTCAGGACACAGAGCATGCCCAGTGAGGGGCTGCACCAGACTCAGGACAGAGGGGCACATTTGAGCAGAGCTTCTGATGCCACAAAATCCCTGAGGAGACCATTTATGCCATCTGGCTTTGTTGTTCCTCTTAATCAGCATCTTTAGACATTTCTACTATTCATTTTTTCCCTTTTCAAAACATTTCCCCAATCAAATCACCATCTCATTTCTAAATTCTGAAAAAAAAAGTTTTAAAAAATTATTAAAAACTTTGCCCTTAAATTACTTTTTTCAGTCATTAGCTCTACCTGTTGACAGTGTTTCTTTCCTGTTTGAGTTTGAGAATGATTTTCATCCTTTCTGGGTCTTTCACACATTTTTTTCTTGTCTTTCTTCTGCCCTTTTGCCCTCCTTCCTTGCCCTTCCTTGGTCTTTCATTCCCCCGTCTTATGCTTTTCAGATATTTATGTAGATGCTAACTAGCATGTATTTTTTAAATCTAGATTTGCACAAATATGTAAAATGGAAACAAGCCATGTTGGCATCTAAATCTCCAGGGTTCGATGGCCCTCCTATTAAAAATGTGAACCTCATGCCATGAACTTCTCCCCTTCCCAACCCTGCCCAGGCCAATTCTTGAGGCCTGAATGTATATCCTGAACAGGGTGAATAAGTGAACTAAGTAAAATAATAAAAGGTGAGTCTAAGAGACTAAAGAAACTTGTTTTGGAACACAAACATGTGGATATTTTGGCATGCCAGAAAGACAAACATAACTCAGAACAAACACCACGCCGCTCGGTTCTTACCACTGATCCAAGCTCGAGTGTCTCCTCCCTCCTGTGTTTCGTCGACTGGGTATACAGGCAATCAGTGTCCATGCTCATCAGGAATGTTGAATGTATTCACACATCTTTTTATCTATTTCTTGATTTACTGATTTTACAGTGAGATTAATTGAGGAGGCCTGGATTTGGGGAGCTGATACTGAGATCATCTAACAGTATAACTGCACATCTTTTTTGATCTATTTTACCACTTTTACTAAAAACATGGTGTATAATTACACAAAAATAAGTGATATCATTAATAAAAATATAGATCACAGAGATTTCCACATATGGAAGGAAACTAAAGAAGTGAAATGACTTGTCCAAAGTTTCATTTGCTGGCAAAGCCTGAGCCAAGCCCCCTGCACTGTGTGGCCTTCCTTACTTTGCTCATGGCCACGTTGCTTCCTGTAAACTGATCAATAAAGCTAAATCCTCTATCATTTCCAAGAAAAAAAAAAGTAGTTAATACATAAATGCTAATCACCTATCAGATGCCACTGTGCAAGATGTTATTTGCTTTTGTTTATTCCCTGAATACACACAGAAGGATAATTATGTGCAACTGTATAGGCACTGTCAGAAAAGGGCTCGGTCACGGAGATTGCATCTCATTCTGTGTGTGTGAGTGTGTGTGCGTGTGAGTCTGTTGGCAGAGGGTGAAGGCGGGGGATGAGAGAACAAGCACGTGGACATGTACATACACATGATAACATCTGATGGTGTTTATGTTCAGTGAACATCAGAGGTGGCATAGAGAGGAACATTGAATGTGAAGGAAGAGAGCTATGTGACACTGTCTTAATTATTTATTTTTAATTCTTTATTACATCACAACTGTGTACATTGATGCATTTATGGGGTACAATGTGCTAATTTGCTACACAATGTGGAATGCTTACATCTAACTGATTGACATAACCGTCTCCTTGCTTACTTATTTAATCCTAACCTAAAGTCTATGAGACGGGTTCTAAGATTATCCTGAATACACAAATAAAGAAAGGAAGGCTGCAAGATGGGTACCTTCTTCAAGTTCACACATCCTTAGTGGAAGGGGCTGGCACTCAGCCCAGGTCTGCCTCCCTCCAGGCTGCAGTCACTATGCCCAATTGCCTCTAAACGAGAATGTCACAGAAAAAAATATTTGCTAGAATATTTCTTCAAAGCTGGGATTATTAAATGAGAAAATGCAGTGAGTAAATGCTGATGATTAAGTATCTAACAGTTGAGCTGAGTTGCTTAATGAGGTTAAGGCTCATGGCATAGGAACTTGAGTTATTTCATCATGATAATGGTGGAAAAGAGGCCAAATAAAAATGCATTATTGGATTCATCTGGTTCCTATTTTCAAGGATCAAAGAATCAGCTAATAGGTACACAGTTCTGGAAGCCATGCTGTTCAAATCAAGGTCAGCAGCTAATAAAGACATCTACTATTTAATCATGGATCAGACCACTTGACTTTGCTTGTATCATTGATACCGGCCATTACTGGCTGAGAACCAGCAGAGTACTCAGTACAGCATGAAATAAGTGAGGCTGAGGGATCTGTTAATTGCATTTTGTCTCAGCGGTAGGAGGTATACTACTCCAAAATCAGTCCTTTCCAATTATTCCAGGTTGCAGCTGGCATGGTGAACCCTGGGTTGTTTTTGTCCAATGAAAGAGTCTAATTTTATCACAGAATCACAGGACTGGCAAGACCTTGGGAGGTCAGGAGCTTTCAGGCAAGGCTGCACTGAGTGAATATATCTAATCCTATTTTAAACTATCTCCAGAGGGGAGATTCCATGATTTCTCTTGAAAGCCCATGCTGGTATTAAGCAACCTTTTCTGTAGCCAGTCTAACATCCCCAGTGATTTATTTTAAATTCATTTTTCACAGAGTTCATGTTAACTTATACTACCTCTATTTTCTCTCTTCATTTTTTAAAGCATTAATTGAAATTAAAATAACTTGTATTTGGGTAGAGGGATTAATGATTTTTAATTGTTGCTCAATAGGATATTATAGCAATTAGCCAGCTTGAAATTCCTGAATCAAACACCCATTCTTTGGAAGCTTTAAGTATTCAAAAAATGAAAGAAAATAAAATTGACCTTGAAGGACTTGCCACCTGGCTCCCACTTTCCCCCTGGCTCCGGATGTTCTGGGCACCCTGGCCGTTTTGTAGTCTCTGAACATGCTGTTTAGTCCTGAGGCTTTCACTTGCTATTTCATCTTGTCTATAACAATCAACCCCAGTCTTCCAGTGGAAGATTCTCCTCCTTAGACAAGCCATCCACGATCAACTAAAGATTTTCTGGAGCACTAATCAGCCTCTGAAAGTTATCTCATTAATTCCCTACTTGGCACATTTGTTATTTCTCTGCTTTCCAATCAGAATGGGGAAACTTCACCTGACTTTTGTCATGAAGCAGTGTAATACAGTCCCCTTGTCTAAAGTAGGTACATGGGAAGCAGCCAACAAGCATTTGCTTAATGAATGAATGAAAGGGTATTTGCTATCAATATAGCAGTGCAACGTAGCTGCTGTCTTCTCCTTTTCCTCATTCCGGTAGAGCCCCCAGAGTGGTGTGTACTGAGAGGATGTACCGCTTGCTTACCAGAACTCTAAAACCAGACCACGTGGCCTTAAATCCTAGATCCAGCATTAAGCAGCTGGAAAACTGGGAAAATTACTTAAATTCATTGAGTTTTAGTTTTGTAATCTGTGAGTATAACACTAAAACTGACCTCACTTTCCAGTTATTAGAATAGTTTATCTTACATCAGTGGTCATTTCACATAGCATATAAACTATTAACTCACTTTGTTGAACACTATTTATTGAGCCTCTGTGTGCCAAGTGCTGATGCTGTCAGGTATTGAGGGTACAGTGTTGATGAATCAATAAATATCCCTACCCTGAAAGCTTACATTATGGTGCATATAAGAACACGTTCATAATAGTTCAAAACTGTGTTTCTGAATTTAACCTCCATGGGGATTAAATCCAAACCCTGATCAGGGTCTACCACAGGCTTTTTCCATCACTCCAAGTCACTCTTTATTTAACAGTCAGCATACACTTACTAAGTGTCTACTTTGTGCCTTACCAGAATTATTAATGTAACAACAGTCTATTAGGAGAGGTGACAGATCTACCTATAAGTGCATGTGGCCAGGATTGCTCATATTTAACCCCTAAAGTGCATTAAGATGTTTGTCAAGAGATACAAAACCACATTTGTTTAACCTAGACCAACAGAGATCTATTAGCAAAGTAATAGCAAAGATTTAACAAAGACTATTAGCAAAAAGAAGTGAGTATTTCTTGGGTATCTTAGTGTAGGGAGGCTATTTTTCCTGAAAACAAAAGTAGTCCCTGATTTTAATCAGTGAAACACGTACATTAGTGCAAGTTAGAGTTAGAATTAAGACTCAAAAAATTTGGAAATTTTTTGGAAAAAAATGTTTCACTAGTTATTTATTCTCATTTTAAGATGTTTTGAAAAAGGGGTAAGTAGACAAGAAAAAATTTCTAATATATTAATATACTTAGGTGTCATGTAGTCTTTTTAAACCTAGTGAAGTTCATATTTCTAAAGCATTCCTTTCTATATATTAATTGTGGTAACTAAATTCTATGTCAATCAATATGCAGATTCTTCATAATTTTTATTGACTGTGCAAGATCTATATATGAATGCATCACGATCTATTTAATGAATTAACAATTGTGGGACATTTAAGTTGCTTTTAGTTATTTTGCTATTCTAAACAACATCAACATAAATATACTTGACAAAATAACTTTGTGCAGTTGTTTGCTTTCTACAGAACATGTGGTGTGGTAAAAATTTCTATGCCAACAACAAGGTGAAGATCAGTGGATTCAACAAAATTCAGAATATATGCAATAATAAGTTAAATAGGACAGAAAGAGTGAAATGTGGTAAGTATTTGCAAGACATTCATGGTTAGAAGCATGGTTGTGTGAGCCAGCCTGGTGGTGCTTAATTTCATTGTGTATTAGCTCTGTGACCTGAGAAGGTCATTTACTCTCTCTGTGCTTCCATTTCCTCATCTATTAAAAATGGGGACAATGATACTACCCTCCTTCTAAGGGTAATTACAAGGAATATATAGATAAAGTGTCCTGACCTTTGGTGATTCCTAGGAATGAGTATATAATAAACATTTGTTAATATGACTAGGTGCAGTGGCTCATGCCTGCAATCCTAGCACTCTGGGAGACTGAGGCAGGTAGATTGCTTGAACTTAGGAGTTCAAGAGCAGCCTGAGCAAAAGAGAAACCCCATCTGTACTAAAACTAGAAAAACTAGCCAGGTGCAATGGTGCATGCCTGTTATCTCAGCTGCTCAGGAGGCTGAGGCAAGAGGATTGATTGCTCAAGCCCAAGAGTTTGAGGTTGGTGTGAGCACTCTGCCCAGGGCAATGAAATGAAACTCTGTCAAAAAAAAATTTGTTGTAATGCGATTTTTGGTCCTCTGGGAATATACCGAATGGTACACTTTTAATACCAAGTGATGGTGTAGGATCATAGAGGATGTGCAAGGCTATCTCGTGTGGTCATAAACATCACAGTGCTCCAATCGTTTCCATCTGACTTCTGACCCCAGCTCTGCCACTCACTGGCTGTGTAACCTTGGACAAGTTACTTGGTCTTGCCAAGCCTCAGTTTACTCATTGATAAAATGTGGACAAGCAGTTAGTTGTAAGATTTATGAAGGATAGGGAAACAAGCAATTTATTTTATTAATTTTTTTTTTTGCAGTTTTTGGCCAGAGCTGGGTTTGAATCTGCCACCTCCGGTATATGGGGCTGGCATCCCACTCCTTTGAGCCACAGGCGTTGCCCAAACAATTTGCTTTTGAGAGAGCTTGAAGAAATTGTGGGACTTGTGGTAGAACCAGGTTTCAGCTGAGCAAAAAGTTGTTACGTGAGAAGGTCAAGCATGTTGGGGAGTTTGCCCACCTTGAAATGGTGGTTCTAGAAGGTATGGTGGCAAAAGTTGGAAGGCCGCTATAGGGAAAGGAAGGGCAGGGCCATCCTAGGAATGAGAGGGGACTGGGATTAAATGGCAACATTTTGACACTTCCTTGTACTTCTATTATAGGTAGCTGAATGCATGTCTTCTTCAATAAAACCATACATCATACATTGGGTTTGACTCTTTGTGATCCCACAGGGCCATACATGTACTGAGTATTCGATATTGGCTTGCATAATAAAAATGTTCTCATATCTGATGGCTATCTAATGTTTTAAAGTCATCTTGAAGGATATAATCTTGTCAAAGGAAAGTATGAAAATATCTAAATAGATTATAGCCACAGATTTCCCTTATTTCTTTTGTTCACTGATACCTTACTTTCACAAACAACCTCTCAGGGCACTGGTCAGGAGTAATATCTTCCTTTCTCCAACCATCCAGCCATTCCATGGTTTAGTGATCTATCCTTACTTAGGATTCTAGGAGATGGGGCCTGGGGTATCAGGCAGGCTGAGCAGTGTAATGTACCCAGTGTCCAAGGAAGATTCACGTATTACTGAGTATGTCCTGTAGTCCCCAACCTCTGGGAAGGCCATGGACTGGTATGGGCCTGTTAGGAACCAGACTGCAGTGCATCACTGCCTGAGCTTTATCTCCTGGGCCCTCACCCTGCCCCCCATCCATGGAACAATTGTCTTCCATGAAACTGGTCTCTGGTGCCAAAAAGGTTAGAGACTACTGGAGCATGCCACTGGCCATGTTCTAGGCGTTTTAATTGATATATTGTAGTTATCCATATTTTGGGGGTATATGTGATATTTTGATATGTGTATACAATGTGTAATGATCTAAGCAGGGTGATTGGGACATCCAACATTTATCTCTTTTTGTGTTGGTAACATTACAAGTCTTCTCTTCTAGCTATTTTGAAATACACAATAGATTATTTCTAACTATAATTTCCCTACAATAGTATCAACTATTAGAACTTACTCCTTCTATCTAGATTTATATTTGTACCCATTAACCAACTTGTTTTCATTTCCCCAGTTGTGTACACAGACATCCTTCCTGGCCTCTGGTATTGATTAATCTATGTCCTACCTCCATGGGATCAAACTTTTTAGCTTCCACATATGAATGAGAACACACAATATTTGTCTTTCTGTGACTGGCAGATTTCACTGAACATAATGACCTCCAGTTTCATCGATGTTGCTGGAAATGACAGGAATGTTTTTATTTCATTGTGTATCTCCAATACATTTTCTTTATCCCTTCATCTTCTTGATGGGCACTAAAGTTGATCCCGTATTTCGGCTATTGCGAATAATGCTGCAATAAACTTGCCGGCATTTGTTATTTTTTTTATCTTTTTGATAACAGCCATTCAAATTGGGGTGAATATTTCAGTGGTTTTGATTTGCATTTCTCTGATGACTAGTGATGTTGAACTCTTTCATATACTATCTGTGTGGCTTCTTCTGAGAAATGTCTATTCAGGTCTTTTGCCCAATTTTGAATCCTATTATTAGTATTCTTTGCAGTTAAAATGTTTGAGTTTCGTATATAGTCTCCTTATTAATCCCTTGTTAGCTGAATAGTGAGCAAATGTGCTTTCATTCTGTAGGTTTTATCTTTGTTAATTGTTTCCTTAGTTGTGCGGAGACTTTTTAGCTTGATGTAATCCCATGTACCAGACTTACAACCTAGGATGCACATTTTGGCTATCAATTGTGCAGCTTTCACTGGGTAGAGATCATCCAGGCTCTTCTTTCCCTCCCTATGAATTCAATGTAGATAGATCCCTTTTTCTATAAAGAGCTTGATGGGAAATATTTTTGGCTTTGTAGGTCATGCAGTTTCTTTCTCCACTTGGTCGTGCCAAAGCAGCCATAGATAATGGATCCGCAGATGGGAGTGGCTAAGTATTCCAATAAAATAGGCCGCAGGCGAGATTTGGCCTGTGAGGCTTTAGTTTGTCAACTTTTGCTTTAGAACATCCCAGGTATTTGGCACACTTGGATTTAGTGACCCCTAACCTGTCTACTTCATAATACCTATTTGGCATTGCTAATAGAGTTGAAGGCAGGATATTCATTCAGCTCGTCAGCATTCCCCTTTTCCTGCCTGAGCGCAACCCTGCTTCTGTGCTCAGAAGGAAAACTTACTGAATTTGGGGTGTTTTTTTTTTTCTCATGGATGCATTTTCAAAATTTCTGATTAATGACTGTGTATCACCCGGAAAAATAGCCATCCAATTCCTTTGCATCCACTTAATTTCTACTTGGTGGTGTTCTTTTCTCTCATACCTTTCCATATCTGGAAGACGTGCTTCTCCATGCGGCATCTTCCTTGAATTTACTAGTTAGCCAAGCCCCATGCAGTGCAGACCAAGCAGGACTTGTGGTTAGGAAAAAAGAGCCCCAGACGAGCAGCTTTCACTCGAGGATCCTGAACTTAGACTTGGCGTCTTGGTTAGATCTTCTCATAGTGTACCAAAAAAGCTTATTATATGTAATGTGGAATCCTGGATCCGACCTTGACCTTGAAACCATAAAAGGAAGGACATGAGTGGAAAAACAGGTGACGTTAAGTAGTTTAGTTAAGAGAATGTACCAACATTAGCTTCTTGCTTTTGACAAATGTACTATGGGCAGGATATTAACACTAAGAGAAACTGGGTGAGGGGTATGTTGTAGGTTTCTTTGCTATCTCTGCAACTTTTCAGCAAATCAAAAATTATTCCAGAAGGCTTAGTTTATTTATTAAAAAAACCTACCTGCTTCATTGATGGCCCACCTTCACCTTTCCTGTTGTCAGGTATCATGGAGATCTCATTTGATTTGACTGTTTTCCTCCTTGGGCTATATCTGGATCCAGTTCACCAGTTTGAATTTGGTATGTCAGGTAGGCAAGCAAAAGATTGATGATGCCAGCGGAGCAGGAAGATCAGGTTGGTGGGTGGATCTTGGACATATGGAGGCTGGGGCCCATAGGATCAGCTAGGCAAAAAGGAATAGACATGTATGAAAGGTGGGGTTTTTGTCTCAGAACCAGGTAGAGTGATCTAGAGGCTGAGAAGTCCAGTAGAAGCATTTGCTGTCTATCTGGTTTATTCTTTGTTCAACGTAGCAGACTTGAATTCACCAGTATTGATCAGAGTCCTAAGGGGTCTAAATAGCAGGGGCATATTTTGCTTCTGATTGAAGATGAAATAGAATGCTGTATATGGTCACTAAAATGCCGTGATATTGGGAACATTCCTTTATATGCCAACTGTGGCTTGTGCTTACAGTATCTGGCATGACATGGCCCTCCTTCCGCTTTTTCCATAGCTTATAACCTGGATTAAAGGTCAGAGGCAAAGCAGAAAGGGAGAAATCTCAAATTTAGTATTGAAGTCCTAGCCCTGGAGGCTTAATATCTAAATGCAGTTGTTTTTTTTTTTTTTTGACTTTGCCAGAAAATGCTTTTGGTTTTATTGAGACATAATTAGGAAGACATTTTCATGTATTTTAAATATACATACTATCCAGGTAAGAATGGAAAATTGGCTTTCTCCAGTTTTCTTGCTTTCATGTATTTATTTTATTTCTGTCATTAAATATATTTGTTTATTTTATTTATTTTTATTAAATCATAGCTGTGTACATTAATACTGTCATGGGGTACAATGATCTTATAAGGGTACATGTGAATCTTTCTAAATGTAGACTATAAATGTCTTAACACAATAACTAAGAAAAAGACATGAAGGCTATGTTAACCAGTTGGATGAAAATATTTCAAATTGTTTATTTCAAATTGTATATAAATGCAGTTTTTAAAAAGCCAGGGGCTAAAGAGTAATGGGACAGTAGCTGACATAAAACCCATGCTGAGGAGATATTTGAATGAACAATCAATGGAACAAATGGGACAAGGAAACGGGGAACTGGAAACAAAAAGGAGATGAAAAATGTCTTCCCATGATGTGCATTTTCTCTAAACACAAGTTCCTGTTGTGAATCTTGCAACTTTTGAAGCAGGGCCATTTATAAGCAGTTATTTAAGCCTTTTCACCTCTTTAGAATCATCCCATGCTAATTAAATGAGGTCAGTTCATTTCTCGGACTTTAACTAACTAGTTAATGTGCCTTACTGACTTACAGGTCAAAGCAATGTGATCTCATCCCATCCATATATTTTCAGGACTTTGGTCTTCATGGACCTAAGAGTAAATCTCTTTAAATTGGCTCATTCTTTTTAAAGATAAGAGGAAAACCTTTTTTCTCCCAGTTTCTCAGTTATCTGATTCAGATGCTTCAGTGGTTCTCAACCTTCCTAAGGCCGCGACCCTTTAATACAGCTCCTCATGTTGTGGTGACCCCCCACCATAACATTATTTTCATTGCTCCTTCATAACTGTAATTTTGCTGTTGTTATGAATCGTAATGGAAACATCTGATATGCAGGAGGTATTTTCATTGGTCGTGACCCACAGGTTGAGAACCGCTGCTTCAGGATATCAGATTAAATCTGTAGCTATTGTCTGTCTTCATTTAAGCATGGCTGCCTAAATGATCACCTGTGCCATGATAACATGTACTCACTTGCCTGAAAACTCTTATTTAAGACATTTAATTAGGAAAAAAAGTGTGTTCAGTTCACACTGCAGAGCAACAAGCTTTAGCTAGGACAAGCATTTTATTTCTCTCGACTCCCAAATATCAAGAAAATACAAAGCTCTGAATCCAGACTCTTCAAAATGGGATTTCTAATGCCCTCACTCCAACTTTCTCACAAGAGAAGAGAAAAAATCAATTCTAGTTCATGTTTTCCTTCCTGGCCAAGGTAGAAAGTATTCATCATTTTCTGGGCAGAAGGGTCATGTGGTTTCGTTGAAATCATGCTTTGTTTTCACATTCTGGTATTTGAGAAAAATTCCCCGGGAGACTTTTTGGATGAAGAGATCATCTATCCAAAATGAATGTGTTCATCTTTTTTATTACAACACAAGAATTCATTTGAGATCTTGGTGAGAGAAATGGCTTATAGCCTATCGGTACAGGTAAAAGCAGCTCTCCCATCTCTTCTTTCTCTTCAGGAAGTCCAACAAAATTTCTTATCTATCCCGTTTTCTATTAAGAGTCTGCAGATAATCACCTGGGAGTCTCAGGCTCATTGTCCAAGTACTTTCCTGATTGAGCTAAAAACCTGGACAGACCTTAATTTAGTAGGCCACTGGTTATTGAATCCTAGACCTAAAAGGTGTATTAGAGACAGGGAAGTCCGACTATATGATCTTAGAAAAAAGAAACTAAGGCTTAGAGAGTGGAAGTACCTTGCACGTAGTTACACTGCAAGGCAAGGGTAGAGCTAGGATTAGAAGGCAAGTTTCTCGATTCCCAGTCCGGTGCACTTTATATAGTCCCCTCACCAGTGTTTAGCCCTCAAACAACATCTGCCGGATTATGCTCTGAGTAGGTTAGTTTCTCTGTTTTGGAGTAGACAGCCACTGTGTCCCAACAGTGGCATCAGGAAAAGTGAAGGGCTCCTAATTTTTCTTGGCCTTTGCCCAAATTTAGGCAGGTTAGGCTTTTCCTCCTTCATCAGCTATTTTTTTTTTTCTTTTTGCTTTCCTTTTAGACTTTTTATTATTTATTTTAGATCATAACTGTGTACATGACTGCACTGATGGGGTGCAATGTGCTGATTTTATATACAATTTGGGATGTTTACATGAAGCTGGTTAACATAGCATTCACCTCACTTATTTAATTGTTGTGTTTAGACATTAATACTCTACTATTAATATATTTGACATGTACCCTTGCAATATACACAGTAGGTGAGGTCCCACTGATTATCTTCCGTCCACCCACCCACACCCCTCTCCCCTCCCTTTGTCCTCCTCTTCTCTCCTCCTTTCTGGGCAATAATTGTGTTTTATGTTTCATATGAAAGTGTGGGTGATTATATATTGACTTCATAATAGTATTGAGTACGTTGGGTGTTTTTTTTTTTTCCATTCTGGAGATACTTTACTAAGAAGAATATGATCTAGCTCCATCCATGTAAACATAAAAGAGGTAAAGTCTCCTTTCTTATAGCTGTATAATATTCCATGGTATACATATACCACAATTTGTTAATCCATTCCTGGGTCGACGGGCACTTGGGCTGCTTCCATGACTTGGCGATTATGAATTGGGCTGCATAAACATTCTTGTGCAAATATCTTTATTGTAAAGTGATTTTTGGTCTTCTGGATATATACCTAGTAGAGGAATTGCAGGATTGAATGGCAGGTCGGCTTTTAGTTCCTAAGTGTTGTCCAAACTTCTTTCCAGAAGGGATATATTAGTTTGCATTCCCACCAGCAGTGCAGAAGTGTTCCCTTCTCTCCACATCCATGCTAACATCTGTAGTTTGGGGATCTTGTTGTGTTGGCTAATCTTACTGGAGTTAGATGATTTCTCACAGTGGTTTTGATTTGCATTTCTCCGATGAAAGACGATGAGCATTTTTTCATGTGTCTGCAAGGCTGTGTGCCTGTCTTCTGCAGAGAAGCCTCTGTTCAAGTCTCTTGCTCACAATGAAATGGGATTACGTGTTCTTTTCTTATTAATAAGTTTGAGTTCTCTGTGGATTCTGGTTATCAAACCTTTGTCAGAAACATAACCTGAAAATATCTTCTCCCATTCTGAGGGCTGTCTACTTGCTTTATGTACTACGTTCTTGGCTGTGCAGAAGCTTTTTAGTTTGATTAGATCCCAGTAATGTATTTTTGGTGTTGCTTCAATTGCCTGGTGTGTGTGTGGGGTCCTCCTCATAAAGTATTCTCCCAGGCCAATTTCTTCAAGTGTTTCCCCTGTACTCTCTTCCATCAGCTATCTTATTAAAGTTATATAGATATGTTTCCTAAGCAGGCAGATAGGATTGATAAGTCGGCAGAGACAGATAAATAATCTAATTCAGCCTCTTTTGTCATATGCTGTGCTGTCATAAAATGATGTCCCCTTTCTCATTGTACTTATTTACCTCTGTATAATTATCCATGCATAATTACAAATTGAAGTTTGAGAGGCAGATAGTATAGTGGTTAGTAACACGCGCACACACACACACACACACTCTTGTGCTAAACTGCTGGGGTTCAAAATTTGTCTCTCTCCCCTTAATAGCTGTTTGACTTGGAGCAAGTTGCTTAATCTTTCTGTGTTTCAGTATCTTTAAAACGAGTATACAAATGGTACCTATCTCAATTAAGATTCAATCAGTGAAGCAGAATCACTGATAGGTAATAGAGAATAATGGATTTTATTATAAGAATTAGACATTATACAATGGTGGGAATGAATTAGTTTTCATCAGGCTAATGTCAGCATTTGGTATTGAGCCTAAGGTCAGCAAGGGAAGTGGGGAAGAGCAAAGGCAAATTGGAACCCAAGGAAACCAGCTAGATCCCCTGAGGACATCTGGAATCTGTGCTTTCTTTCACCGCCTTTACTCTTAATGATGGGGGTGATCTGCAGAAGAAGGTGGCACCCCCGCCACTCCTGCTCCATGGGATGGGCCAGTAGATGGTTGGGTGCAGCCAATTAGAGACAGCAGCAGCATGCGAGAAGACAGAGAGAGGTCAGGTTATTTACTTTCCCAGGTTGATTTTAGTGGTCAGTGGCTGAATTCTTCCACCAAAGGCCACAATTTGTTGAGGGGAAGGATCATCTCTTAGAACCACAGGTATGGGTTTCTTTCCTTCTGGGATCCAGTAACTTTTTCCTTCCCTTCTTTAGGCCTAGTAGTGGTGAAGGCTCCCTGCTATTGCATACTTTATGGTGCTTCACTATGCTTTGTTGGTTTATCTCTTACCCATTTTCATATCTTTTAAATAACCCCTTAAACCCTCCTCAAGTACTCTGTTTGAGTGTACCTTTCATTTCCGGCCCTTACCTTAATCGAAACATCATCAGTGCAATATAGTACTCACTGGAATATAATGGGGTTTGTGAACCATGGGGATACCAGGATCTAGGTAACAAACAACACTCCAAGTCTGTTGTGGGTGGCATCCTGATTTTCAGCTATCAGTCTAATATTAACCATGGCTAAGGATACAATGGTACAGAATGAGATTTCCTGAGAAGAAACTGCTTAGTTCTAGGCGGACAGGATCTAGGGCAAAGCCCAATCATCTAGACTTAATCACATGGGTTAAGAAACAAACATGCTACAGGAACCTGAGTCCAGGTATCACTCCAGGCTCACTAAGACCAAACCTACCCACTGGAGGATATAAAGCTCCCAATATACCCTCAGCAATGGTTAGACTCCAACAGTAATTTCCCAGCAGGCCTGGGAAAGCAGGTAAATGGCTTGAAATGCTAATAATGTGGGAGAAGCTGGATGAAGCCAGTTGTGGAGGTCATTAAGTGCCAAACAAAGGAGTCTGGATTTGGACCAATAAAAATTAAGGAGCTGTGGGTGATATTTGAGCATTTAATGTCAATGACCTTTGAAGAGTCATTTGTTATGTTCATGATTTAGAACTGTCTATACTGCCATTCTGAAGAGCAATTCATTTGTGATGATGATGGTGATGATTATGCTAGCAGGTACCATTTAGTGAGCTTCTGCTAGGTTCCAGGCGCATGCCCAAACTTTTATGTGCAATATCTCACTTAATCTTTACAACAACCCTCCTAGAATCATCATTATTATTATCCTCATTTTATACATGAAGCAACTGAGGCTCAAAAGATGTTTAAGCACCTTGCTCAAAATGCTGGAGCTGGAGTTGAGCCTAGGACTGAATGACTCTGAACACTGTGCTCGTAATCTCTACAATAGATCTCTACAGCCTCCCATTTTTCATTTCATTGCCTTCTCTTCACCTCCAGTCTACTTATGGCCTTTTGTCTTGAAGTTGGCATTGTCCCCTCAGCAATGTTACAAAGGGTACCAATTTACCAGCCTTATTCATAAGCACCAAACACTACCTTCATTCGCAGGCATACACTGGGCTCTCTGCCAAAGTAATGGCCCTGATAGGAATCTTCTTCCAATCTGTCTGCATTTGGATGGCAGATGATGAAAAAGGAGAGTCTGGAAACTTTGGAGCTGACTTTGGAATTGCCCTCTAAAGTTTCCCTGAGGAGGTCTTAGAATGAATGAGTCACCAAGTTTCCTGACGGCATTTATGATCCTTAGAGAGGAAGTGTTCTCAGTGCTGGCATTGGACTTTTATTGACTGTACACTTTCCGTGACCCCCAAAGCCTTGGGATGATACCTATGCCTTTGGAATAGAAAAGAAACTTACTTCAAAAGAAACCTATACCCGCCGATTATTGTAAGCATTCCAACTTGTATATAAAATCAGCACATCATACCCTATAAGTGCGTTAATGTATACAGTTATGATTTAATAAAAAAAGTATACCCTTAGCATAGAATGTCTGTCTCCTCCCCATTTTCGTATACTCATTTGTTACTTTTTTCTTTCTTTTTTTTTATTAAATCATAGCGGTGTACATTAATACTATTGTGGGGTACAGGGTGCTGTTTCTATATATAATTTGAAATACTTTCGTCCAACTGGTTAACATAGCCTTCATGGCATCTTCTTAGCTATTGTGTTAAGACATTTATATTCTACATTTAGAGAGATTCACATGTACCCCTGTAAGATGAACCATAGGTGTGGTCCCACCAATCACCCTCCCTCCACCCATCCTCCCCCAGAATTACAATTTTAGATTGAAGGAAACACACACACAATCACATTTACATTCAGGAAGTGTTATTTGGGCAAAATGAGGTAC
>CAUYTI010062120.1:0-28243 GCA_963575145.1 Galago senegalensis
CAAAAGTCTTTACTGTAAGTTACAAAGTAGGAAGGATATAATTTATGATGTGAGGGCAGTTACCAGTACATGGAGTGAAAGGGAAAGCCCTTGCTGACCAAAAAGTCTCAGCAAATTTTAATGAGGGCATCTAAAAAAAAAGCAAGAGTGGAAACTCAATACAAGCCTACATTCTGTCCTGACATCTTGGAATCAAAATTCCAGGGTATGACAGACACTCACAGAAAGGAGTCTCTAGGAAACATGGGTGGGCGTGCTTGAGCTCCACTTCTCAGAGCCTAGCTCAGGAAGCCACAGTACAGCAGAGTGGCAAGGCAAATAGTGCTGAGAGGACAGTGGGTGTGAAGAGCGCTGTTAATCAGGATGAGAAGGGCACATTGTGCCATGGCAGGGATGTCACTGCATGATACTAAGGACCCCAGTTACACCCAGCAGATGCCGAAGCACAATGCCCTGAGGCATCAGGGAACCCAGCTGGACTGCCTCACTGCAGTTGGACATCAGAGCACGAGAACGAGACAGTCTTCCTCCCCAGGAGACAAGACCATAGAAACCACCAAGGAACTTGGATCATGCGGAAGGGACTTGGGGAAACAGAAAGGGAGGGAAGATGGGGGGAGCTCCTCCTCCAAATAGTCTGAGTTAATTGGAAAGAAACAGTTTTAATCCAGAAGCAACTGTTATTATGAATGGCAAGTTATCAACACAGAAATGCAGGTTAATGCCCAAATTAAGTTCAGTTACAGAAAAAAAAAGGATAACATTTCTGCACATCCATCTTGCAATGTGTAAATTGCAAACTGCTAATTAGCATTAGTGGTTTGGTTTAAGGTTTAGGAAATGCTGTGCTTTGTCTCAATTTGTGTCTCTGGTTGACAGTCATGAGCTGGGTTTCCTTTAGCAGTTCTCCACCTTTGAACATGAGACTATAATAATATCTTTAATAATACCACACTGAAAGGTGGAATGCGGTGATGGGAGTGCATCCTCTTACCCTGTCTATTTCTTACATGTTAGCCATGTCCACAATCACTCAAAAATAGTCATATTTCTTACAGAGTCATCCTAAACTGACATGGTTACCCAAGAGTTGGGGTTACGGGTGAAAAGGAAAGAGAGGCTGGTGGCCGATAACCATTTTAGAGGAGTTATGAAAAAAGCACCTACATAGTGTAAGTTTTAAAACTATGATTTTCAAGCCTCTGAGTGCGCAAGAATACCTGGTGGGCTTATTAGTTTTGAGAACCACTGATTTTAAAATATACTTGAGGCTCAATCCAAAATCTCCCCCACCTATTCCATCAGGCTCCCAAGGCCAAGTGAACACAGTGCATCCTTCCTCTCTCCCTTCCTCTGACCAATAAGCTGCCTGTAGCAGTTAGGAATACATTTGGCTGCAAATAGCAGAAAACCCTACTCCTACAGGCTAGTGCAGATAAGGAGTGACCTGGCAGTAGACTGTCCAACTATGGTACGGTTTCTTGGGGAGATCATGAGGCCACAGGTTCCTGTTAAACTTCTGTTCTACCAGTGGTTTGGAGACACATTTAAGAACTATTTCTCTGAGGCTAGAGGCAGAGGTTGGGTCAGCTAACAGCATCTGTTATGGTTTGCCTCTTCAAGATTGTCCTTATAGTTTGAATCTGATCACTTACATAACATTAAAGAGGTGGAGAAAACACCTCGGTTTCTCTTCCTCCTAGAGGTTCCCCGTTTTTACACACCACCTTGGAATGGCAGGGTTATAAGCAACGTACTTTACAGTGGCACAGTGAGACTGAACCACAGCAGGGAGGTGTGTCAGATTTGTGGGTCAGTGTTTTGAAGGCCTCACACAGGTTGATAACATACTGTTGATGTGGCTGAGGACGGAGAAGCTGAGAATAGTAGATTATCCACAAAGGACCATTTTTCTGTTCAGATGATCCCTTTTTACTCTATCCGCCTGAAGTGAAAACCAAGTCCTTCTAGGATACAGTGGACCAAGAGCAAACCTATCAGTGGACGTAGGTAAACAAACTCTAGCATCTTCCTCCTGAAGTCAGACATTCTTTCCCTTTTCCCAGAGCCCATAAGAAGGGTCTGAGCCTCTGAGTATAGCATCCAGTGGTCATCTGGTAACAGAAAGAACACTTAGATTGATGCTGGCAAGACTGGGTTTTAACCCATTTTCTCAATAACTAGCTCTGTGACCTTGAACCAGTAATATCTCTTTTCTCAGCTTCAGTTAACTCATCTGTAATTAAAGGGGTTGAACTGTGCCTTTGTCCTATGGGTCATCTGAATGCTTAAGCAGGAACATTTTTAGGTGGCTGAAATGGATAAAAATTAGGTTATTACTAAATGGCTACCTAATCAGACCTCTCTTTCCAAATTAATTTGCAATGATTTAAATTGTAACTTACAGTTTACAAAGTGCTTGCTCCTACATTTTTCTCGTTTTCTGCCTTTCGCCCATTTGAGGTAAATAGGGCAGGCATTATTATCTCCAATATTTTCTTCCTCGGGTAACATATGATCCTCGCTCTAGGATCCTCATGGTCTACAGCAGCAATTCCTGAAGCGTGGACCACCTGTATCAGATCTCCAGAGGATACCTTATTGCAAGTTTGTCTTCCTGGGCCCTTTTCTAGATTTCCAGAATCTCTAAGGCTGAGGCACTGAGATTTGTTTGCATTTTTTAACAAAACACCTTCACCTGGTTTTTATGTAACTAAATTTGAAAATCACTAATTTATAGAGAAAAGGTAAAGGCAACTAATATTTGAGTCCCTACTATGTGTCAGGCACTATATTAGCTGCTTTATATATGCCGTTTCATTCAATGGTCATAACAACTAAATGAGGTATATATTGATTATAAATAAAGTTTTTATTTTGACATAATTTTAGATTTCTAGAAAAGTTGCAAAAATAACGATAACAAACCCCTTACCCAGTCTTATTGTCCCTATTGCTATTATTGTATATTACCTTGGCTTGTCAAAATTAAGAAACCAACATTGGTACATTACTGTTAATTAAACTGAATTTTATTCAGGATTTCCCCAGTCTTTTCATTAATGTCATAGAATCTGGTCCAGGACACCACATTGCACTTGTTGCTGTGTCTCCTTGGACTCCTCTTGTCTGTGACAGTGACTCAGTCTTTCCTGGCTTTTCTTGATCGCATTTTGAGGACCATTGGCCAAGTATTTTGTAGAATGTTCCTACTTTGGGGTTTATCTGATGTTTTTCTAACAATTAGGCTGGAGTTACAGGTTTGGGGAAAGAATAAAGCAAAGGGAAAGTGTCTTCCTCATCACATACTATCAGGGGGCACATGATACCCACACGATGTCACTTGGTTGATGTTACCAAAGTACACGTCTGTCATCCCAATTCACCCAAATAGGAAACAGAAGTTTGCCAAGCCTCATGTTCCACAACTGCTAAGTGACAGAAAGAGAGTAAAGTCACATTTCCTTCCTTACCATTTTGGTTGCAAATGATCATTGTAGTTTTAACTCCCCCCCAACCCTCCATCTGACTTCAACTTGCCATTTCCCTATGTTGCTTTTGGTTCCACTCAATTCCTGAAGTTTTCCAAGCACTTCAGTGATCAGCTCAACTCCAATCTGCCCTTTAAACTCCTTCACAATTCCCAAAACACTCTTCTTTTATGAAATTCCAAAGTGCTCACTGTCTGGGTCTCTAATTTTCCACCTTGCACATATTGTCTTAACCTCTGTCTTTCCGAGCTAAAACGGATTAATAATGGTGAGAGACCAGCCTGCATGTGAATCCATTTGCTCCTGAGCTGAATGACCTTGGTCTCTTGCCGTCTCTATCATCTCTCTTCCCTGCTTCACGCGGCACTCAGAGGAATGCTTCTAAATTGCAAACCTAAACATATCAGTGCCTTGCTTAAACTTTTCAATGACTCCCAATTACTTACAAAACAAAGTCCAAATGTCTACTCATAACATATAAAGCCCTCATGATCCAAACCTTGTTGCCATTTCATTTTATCTCCAGCCATCACCTTACACTCCACTCCCACAACATCCTGCGCTTCAGTCATCATGAACTACTGGTGATTTCTAAGTGCCCTGCAACTTTTCTGAGCCCTGTGCCTCTGCACATGCTGTTATCAGTGAGAGTACCGTGACAGAAGATTCCAGTTCTCCCTGACTGATACAAGAGCAATTTAAATATCACATCACAGGGATTTGAAAGCAGGGTTGTCCAGCAACTCAACAATGTCATCAAAGTCCCAGTGTCTTTTAACCCTTTGCTTTGCCTCCCTCAGAAAATGTGATTTGCCCTCAAGTTGACTCCTCTTCATAGTTACAGGATGGTGGTGTTGGTTCTAAGCTTTCCTTCTGAGTGCACAGCAATGCCTAGAGACTCAGTAAAGGGTGGAGTGGGGAATGGGGGCAGCTAGCTCTTCCAATGTTTCCCTCTAAAGGCCAAAAGACATTTCAAAAGCCCCCACATCAGACTTTTAGTTTGTATGAATACCCTACAGCCACAACTAGTGCATATGAATACCCCTAAGCTAACCAAACAAGAGGAATGGGCCTACCATAATTGAATTAAACCAATCAGCACTTTCCCCTAGAGTAGGAAGAGAATCACTCCCCTTGAGCTCTAGCAGGGGAGGGAATGCTTGAGCAAAATCTCAGATCTATCAGAAAGAAGAAGGGTAATACGTATTAGGTGGGCAGCCTACCACGTGGTTGTTATTATCTTACTCTCCTTGTCTGCTAGGCAGACTCATCATCCTTTAAGACTCAACTCAAATACTGCCTCTTCCAGGAAGCCCTCTTTGCTCACCAGCAGAATTGAATGCATCTTCCTCTGAGCTCCCATATATACCGCCACTGTAGCACTTACTACATATCTCTGATTCTGCTACCTTTAGAAAAGGTGAAGTCTCGGAAGAAAGTTGCCATGTTCTATTAACATTTGAGTTAATCGTTGAAAGAAAGGGAGAAGGAAAGAGGAAGAAAGGGAGGGAGGGCCAGAGGATGGAGGGAAGGAAAAAAGGAAAGAAGGAGGGAGGGAGGGAGGAAGAGGAGAAGGGAGGAAGGAAGAAAAGGCAAGGGGGAAAAACTTCTCTCTCAGGCTTCGTCTATAAAGTAGGGATAATTTTACTTCCTAATAGTTATTTTGAAGATTAAATAGGATAATATAATGAAAGCACCCAACACAATTTCTAACATACAGCATCTCGTATGTTTTTAGAAAACATGTAGTCACTTTGCGTTTTTTAGTATCAACCCCCACCCTTCACACATATTTCCTAGCACAATGTTTTGTACACAGCTGCTTAACAAATGTGTTGACAGTCTACCTCAATCTACAAAAAAAATTCGTATTCCTGAATAAATCAATAAACTCAGTTTTTCATTCTTGATTTCCTTTATTGGATTGTCTAAAGGAATTTTTTTAATAACATTTTCCCCAAATTCCCTATTAACAGCACTCTGAATGGTTTTCCTTCAACCACCCAGAACCTCAGCCCTGCACTCTCCCCTTTGGCAACCTTTCACCAGATACTCTTTTCTTTTCCACTCCAATCTCATCAGTATTCTGGGCTTCATTTCAGATCTGTCCTTCTGAGGTAGGCCTCTCCCTCCCCTTCCTAACACTTCTTGGTTTCTAAAAATAGGTAATGTCCCTTTGGAGCAAAAACACTTGGCAAATCAGTTAGCTTTTATAGGTACAGCTTCATCCTAGTCTCTGTGAGGTTGGGGAATGGAAGAATTAAATAGAGGAAGAAGCTCACCACCATCTCCTCCCATGCACTCCTGCATTCCTCAAAGGAGTTTACAAAACCTGTGTAAAAATAGCAATGCCACGCTCATCAAAAATGCACAAGCTAAAGGATGCTAAGTGAGACTTTGCAGAGTAAATAAAACAGCCAGCTCAGAAGATCAACAGGAAACATTTTGAGGAAGCATTTAATTAAAGGGCCCCAGGCCCAACCCAACAAACTGAAGCTGTTGGGGATGACTATTTAACAAACATGCTTTTCCAGGAAAAACTGAAGCATATAACATGGTCAATTTCCTTTATACTATAATGAATATCTGTCAGACTTGTCTTACCTAGATTCTCTCTCGGTATGATACTATCAGCTTGGGTTCTGCCTGTGTTCTGTTCCTTATATATCCTGTGAGGCTTTGTTATATCAATCTGGAAAGAAGCATCGGTATATTACCTAAAATATTCTTTTCATCCTTTGCTTTGAGATACCCTATTTCCCTGCAAGTGGAAATTTCCATTAAATACAATATTTAATCCTCCATGCAACTGACACATGTATGAACACATTCTTGTGGCTGGATCTATATCTTTCATGGGTATGTACGTAAGAATATGTTGCATTACATGTATATATTCATGTACAAATTTGCATATGTACACACTTGAAAATGACTGTGGTTTTACCACTCTGCACTTCTAAAACTCATCTCTGGAGTTGCATTGTCCTAATTTCTTTGAATGAAAGTAGCAAAATTGTAGCACAAACTAAAATTGCTTAGAGGTTTAAATTTAAAGGTAACTAGCCCAATTTAATACTCAATTAAATCCTTTTCTCTTTAATCTATTGGCAACTGTGTCAACCTCCCTGTCAACAACTATCTTCTGATTCTTCTAACTTCAACTCAAAAATCATTCTACCTTCTCTTTATTCTCTAGAGTTCATGCCTAGTTCCCTACTTGCTATTCAGTATTTCACATATATCCTTAGGGCTATGGTTCCCAAAACCTAATTTCTAGGCCTCTGCTTATCTGTTAAAAAGATTCTTTAGGTATATATAAATAGTTCAAAGAGTGAGTCACACAAAAATGGATATGAGGAGGATGGATGAAGAATTAGAAGTATTTACTAGAGCAGACTGACATAATCATAGGACCACAGAGCAATATTATCAGTGATTGGTTATCCAGCTATAATATTAACCTATTAGCTTTAGTGTTGGAGAGCTGACAGCTGTCCCCAAGCACACCTTCCAGTCATGACAACGCTCTCTCATACATCAAGGTCATATCTGTTTTCCTGTAGTTTCTACCATTCAAATATGTATCACCAACCCACTAGATTGGCTATGCTGTGGTGGCTAACTATTGAGCCACTGACCCATTTGAAGATCTAATGAAAATGATGGACCCTCTTCATAGAAAACTGCACATACCAAAATAATTTTTTTTCTTACAATTTCAGAGATCTCACAAGTGCTGTGAAGTCCCTCCAGCCCCGACTCCCTGGTAAAGGATCCCTCACTACTGTTTTGTACTGAGTAAAGAAATGGAGGAGAAATACGCCATGGTATTCTCCTTCGAGGAGGTTACTTTCTAATAGTAAATGCTTCTGAAATAGTTTTGTTTTTAAGAGACAGGGTCTTGCTCTGTCTCCCAGGCTGGAACATAGTGGTGCAATCATAGCTAACTGCAGCCTTGAACTCCTGGGCTCAAGCAGTCCTCCCATGCCGCCCTCCCCCTGGTGATTAGGCATGAGCTGCTGCACTCAGTTGAAACAATTAATAGTAGCAAGGCAGTATATGGTCAAGTATTAATCACGTTATTAGGAGATAGAAAAGCCCACTTTTGACTACCTATCAGGATGAGAGTCCTTGCAAATGACCACCATACATTCAAATTTCATAATGAAAATTAGGCTTTTTGTTGTACTCTTAGAAGCATCATCTTGTGGCATGGTACAAGGGAGAATAAGCTGCTGGTCATAGCCTGGTACATGGCACTCAATAAATGCTTGGTGAATAAGTAAATGATCTAAAAATAGATGCTCCCTCACCCTCCTGGGAAGAAAAGTTGAAAAGAACAATAACATTATTTCATTACCTCCAAGCTACTTTAGGAATAGCATTTTCATCCATCTCACCACTTAATCCAAAAATGTCAAAGCATTTCTAAACCCAAAATAAAACTCCATGAGACATGTTTTAGATGAGTTAAGAAAGGTTAAAAAAATTGCGTCCAAGGTCACAAAGGTCAAACTATGGAATAGAATCCAGAAGGTTCTCTGCTCCAAGCACATCTCAGGAAAGAAGCACTGACACTTCCATTTTAATGTTTTAATAACAGTGTTTTCTAACAGAGTAATTGGACAGCTTTAGGAAGTGATTAATTTTCTTTGAAATTCAGATCTTACCCTGCTTTCTTTACATGAGGGAGACCTTGGAGGTTCAATAAGGAAACGTCATCAACTAAGGTAACAGGAATAATCTCCTAGCCAGTTCATAATCATTTCTATTTTCTCTGTAAAATTGCTCGGTAGTGAAATACCAAACGCTTTCGTCCAGCAGGGGTTATTGCTCTATCATTCTTTATACGTATGCTATGTACTGAAAAGATGGTTTTTATTTGGTGTCGTTTTTGCTGAAGTGAAAGGATTTTACTTGAAGACAAAATCTCGCAAGAGGGTGAAAGAAGTTAACTCTCCAACCAACTATAAATGTGATAGGTAGCTTCTTTTAACCCCTTATAATGTCTTTGCCCAGATAAATGAAAGAATTAATGTAATATAAGGAAGAATCAGAATGTAAGAGTTCAGGTCCCAGTTCTAACACCTAGTAATTGTGGGACCTTGATCAAATCATCCAGCCCATCTGAGCCTCAATTTTGCTACCAGTAAAATAAAAACTGGTAAGATAATAAAACTTTCCCCATCACCTTCTATGGTCAAAATGAAGTTCCTATGAGATTATGCACATAAAGACAGCCTTTTAAAATTCTGTATCAGTGTTAAGGCAATGTAGTTTGACACAAAAGAGAAGCTCACCTGGTAATAATTGCAATGCCACGCTCATCAAAAATGCACAAGCTAAAGGATGCTAAGTGAGACTTTGCAGAGTAAATAAAACAGCCATTTGGAGTATCAGAGAATCGGGGCAAACTGGAGTAGAGGGTGTAGGAGTCAAGATCATTGCATACATACTTTTCTTTTACCTCTACTGTACTTCAGCCCAGTGCTACTGGATCCCAATCAGCTAAACGGCATCTGCGTTGCCCCTAATTTCATGAGCATTCAAAGCTATTTGGGAGAAAGGTAAGACATATTTAATTACTTGATCCAAAGCTAGAAGAAAAACAGTCACCAACTAAATTCAGAGACTCTGTTCCCAGTTTAATTTGTTATCCAATATACAATTAACAGTTATTAATACATACTAGGTAGAATACAAATACATCCTTATGACAGAGTTGAAAAATGAATTTGATAAAGGAGGAAAACAGTCCTTATTTTTTTGGTTAATATATACAGAGTTAGGTAAGTTCAGAGAAACAGCAATTCAGAAGTGTAATCCTGAACAGATGGCTGCTCTCTGCATGCTATCTCTGAAGGGGATTTTTTTTCAAGGTAAATAGAAACAAATGTTTTGGTGCACTGTGTATGAAAATATAGATCTCACAAAAAGCGTTTTCCAGAGTGAGATAAGCTTCTTATTAATCACATTTTTATGACAAAAACAAAAGGAGGATTGTGAGCTAGTTCAAGACATTCACTGTCATTCTATCATTAAATTACTCTTAATAAACTATGTATCTACTTCTAAGAACTTAGAGACATTTCATTCTAAATCTGTCCATTCTATCTTCTCATTCCCTCCCCCATCTCCACTTAGTTCCCCAAAACATTAAGCAACAAAGGTAGTTTGTCTCTCTTTATAATATTCCTTTAATAGGCAATAAAAAGCATGAGTTTATGAGAATGCTATATATTGTTTTTTCATTAACTCATTTAGTCAACAAATATATTTCTCAGTGAAGGGGAAAAGACTTCTAAGTCCCAATTGTGTCACTGATAATATGACATTAAAGACATCTCATAACTAGTCCTGGCCATTCCAGTGTTTGACCCGCCACCTTGGTGTGAGTTTGCTCTTTCATTCACTCATTCACTCATGGATTCAGCAAATTTTCCCTGACCCCTGCCCTGTGCTGAGCCCTGGCATGTACTAGACACAGTAGTAAACAAACAGCCCTGGGCCTGACCTCACAGGTTCAGTCTGTGAGAATTAACAGAAGGAAACCAAAAAAAAGGTCTTATTTGAACACGAAGAGTGAAAGAAAGGTGTTCTAAGTGGAGACTTCAGGGGTGAGGAAGCTTTTCATGATGGAAGGTACATTAGTTTAGTTGTAATCAAATAAGGCCACATTTAAGAAATTTCATACATTATTTTGTAAAAATTTAACTACTATGTACTTAATAATTTAAAAAAATGAAAACAATTTGTTAATTTTAAGGTAAATTAAGGTTCTAATAACTTTGTTGTGTCTGTTTTTTGTTGGAAAACATTTGAATATTGGGTTGCTGCACAGAGGTCCATAGTTTCAGTCGATCCTCTAGATGGGTATCAGTCATTTATGCCCTTGAGGGCATCTAGATTTGGGTTAGGTAGGAGAATGTAGAATTGTAGCAATTAAGTGGTTTAAAGGCAAAAAGCGTTTTTTCTGGCATGTTGCCAAAACTGCAGGTATTCTACTGCATTTTTTAATTTCAAATGGATCTTTACTTAGCATCAAACAATGACTTTAAATATCATCTACTGAGAGCTCATTCAATTCCATATGCAGTTCTTTAGGTGCCGTGGTGATATCAACTAGGTGAGGCTGAAATGCTAATTTGAGTGTGATGTCATGATTCTCAAAATCAGTGAACCTCTCATTGTATCCTCCAGTTAGCCAGTGTATACATCTAACAGCTGTGTATTCTTCACATAATTCATATGTATCATCCTCCTCACCAGTGACCTTTGCTAGCTGGGAAAATGTTCATCTGAGATTTCCTTTTGAAAAATAAGTGCTTGGATTTTTGGCAACATGTCATAGACTTAGTTTTACCTTGCAAAGAAATGTCCAATTCATTTTGATTTGACATGGTATCATACAGAAATGCTGCATTCCTGTAGAAATTCTCTTTCAATAATTCACATCGTTGATTCTGTTCTTCATAAAATTTGCTTATCTGTTCTCACAGAGATAAAATTTTTACTAATGCCTGTTATTAAGATAACCAACACACTTCAGAATGATACAGCAAATCCACACTGAATATCTCATTGTTCAACTTTACCATGTTACAAAACTGACCCATGCCTTGTTATGTTTGTGTGAACATAATTAACAATAGTCATAAGTGGTTGCAAAGTGTCACCTAAAATAGCAGCTTTAGCACAGATTTTGCTAATGCAAGATAACAATGAAAAGAAATGAGAGCATCTGGATTTGTTAAAACTTATTTATCTGTGCAATATACCCTTCATATTTTCCTATCATGGAAGGTACAATGTCTGTCCATGCACTCACTAAATTTACCAAATCAGTCCAATTTAATCTTAAAAACTGTCAAAGATCTCTATTCCCCATGTTCTGTTCATAAAAGTGCCCAAAGTGAATAACTCTTCGTAGCAAAGGAAATCTTCTGTTATAACCCGAATGAAATAAAAAACCTGTTCCGAGTCAGTAGAATCAGTTGATTCATCTAAAGCTGTTGAATAATATGTATTTTCCTTTTGAAGTATTGCATGAAGTTGTTCTGTTAAGTTGAAGTCTAATTCATGCAGCTGATTGGTTATAGTTCTCCTTAAAAGAGGCAGTTGTTTGTACTTAGAAATGTTATCAGGGTCTAAACATCCTACAACTTTGAGAATGCATTTTTTCACAATTTCTAGATCACTGAATGGCTTCTCTTTTTTCCCGTAGCACATAAGCTAGCTCATAAGTTGCTTTACTGGCATTATTTCCGGGTCTTATTGCTGGTTAAAATACTTGTCTTTACTTTTCCTTTTCATGTTTTAATTTCTGCAGTATAAGTTTTCCCTCCTCTTCCTCTAATATTTGTGTTCCTTATGAATATTATAATGCTGATAAGCACTGAATTTCTTTAATGTTAATGTTACAGTACTCACAAAGCAAGCAAATCATCTTATGTTTAGCAGAAACAATATTGCAATTCCAAAGCCTCATGAAAAAAATCTGTTTTCTTCCTTCAGTATTCTCTTGGTCTTCTTTGACATGATGGGCTGTTAAGCAGACAAAATTTAAAAAATAGCATTGAGCTTTGTAACCATTCACAAATTCCACTTCAGACAGAAACAGTGCATCTTTGTCAAAAGCTGATAACAGACTGGTATACTCAACCCCCATAAGCTCTGACCAACTAGCCTCATGCAGTAGGGGCACCAGTCAGGCATTTAGAACTAAATCATGAGCATAGCAGCTGTCAATTTAGCCCTTGTGGTTTATTAATGTTTCAGTGTGCGGGTCAATCTGGGAGGATTGTTTCATTCTTTGGCATTTTAAATGCATTCATTTTTAAAATAAAATATAAATTAAAAAGTGAACAAAACTGTGTTAATAAAAATAAAAGGATTTGTTCTGTAAAACTTGAATTCAGTCAAAAGACCACACTAAGGAGGTTCCCCCCTCCTGCTTTAGGCTGTAGCCTCCAATTGCCCAGAGCTATTAGTGGACTCCAGAAAAATGATACAGATTACAAGAGAAACATTACCACCTCATAACTGCTTCATATCCATGTTTGGCTCAAAATACAATCTAAAAATAAATCAAAGGGGTCTCTTTCTTCTTCTAGGTGGGCTTCATTACCCCCATAATTGGTCATGAGAGCTTTTCTTTTTCTGAAGGGAGATGTTTCCATTCAGTAAAGGCAGGACTTTAAACACAAATGCACAAGCAAAAGCAGCATTCTAAACAACACGGGACAATGTGACATCTTCGATGGTTCAATATTTCCCACAATATTGGGGAAAAACTATTTTAGGTGATAAAACTTTCTTAATGGTTATTATGTTTATTTTAATGTATTTCAGAAATAAAATTTATCTGGCCTATCAAAACCATGATTTCACTGATATTTAGACTTAGTATGAAACTGAAGCAGGTAGGAATACATCACTTTATGGATCAGGGCTCAGGCATGCTCATGAATGGTCCCAGCCTTCCATCATAACTTTGGGAACACAGAAAGTACAAGGGTTATTAGTACAAGTATGCTAGCAGTTGAACCTCAAACCTTGTTCCATGAGTACTGTAGCAGTCTTTCTGAAATAGACCATACCATACTTATACTCTATTTACGGGAAATAACAATAGTTCCAGAAATAGTCTTAGGGAAGGACTCACTGGCTCAATTTGGTTCATTTTTTCCCATGACAAACATGCTGGCCAATGGGATGAGGTTTTAAAATTGGCCGGACCTAAACTTGATCACCCCCTTAGAACCTGCACTTGTCCAGAATCTTTACTTTTAAAAAGTACTTTTTATATGGTCGGGGGGAGAGTTAAAACAAACATGAAAACTAAAAGAAAAATAAAAGAAAATCAGTTATCCCCCTGTGGATCAAGAATATTAGTACTACATGCATCCTTTAAATAACCAAAGTAATTCGTGGTGGCTCACACATGTAATATTTGCACTTTGGGAGGCTGAAGCAGGAGGATCAATTGTGGCTAGGAGTTTAAGACCAGCCTGTGCAACACAGAAAAATCCTATTTTGGCTCAGCACCTGTAGAACAGTGGCTAGGGAGCCAGTCACATATACCAGGCTGGCAGGTTCAAAACCAGCCCAGGCCTGCCAAACAACAATGACAATTATAACAACAAAAAAACCCCAGGTGTTGTGGCAAGCACCTGTAGTCCTAGCTACTTGAGAGCTGAGGCAAGAGAGCTTCAGTCCAAGAGCTGGAGGTTGCTGTGAGCTATGACACCATGGCACTATACCACGGGTGACATAGTGAGACTGTCTCAAAAAACAATGGGTGGGTATGGTGGCATGCCTGTAGTCTCAGCTACTCGGGAAGTCTACTGTGGAAGCTGAGGCAGGAGGGTTGCTTAAGCCAGGAATTTGAGGTTGCAGTGAGATATGCCAATGCCATAGTACTCTAGCCTGAGCAATGGAGTGAAACCCTATCTCAAACAAATACAAAACCCATTATTTAAATACTACTAATAATTGAACAAACAAAAATAGCACAATTAACTAAAGACATGATAAACTGGCATAAATTCAAAAGTTAACCAGAATACTTCTAATAAAACAATATTATGAATAAAATATATTTGGTTCATAATTTTATTAGTGAAGATTATCATCCGTTAATATAATCATGAAAAAATAACAAACATTAAAATTGTATATATTTCTTCAATAGATTGGATCTTCAACAAAACATAGAATATAAATCAAATCAACTTCTTTTTTTTTTGGAGACAGAGCCTCAAGCTGTCACCCTGGGTAGAGTGCCATGGCATTACAGCTCACAGCAACCTCCAACTCCTGGGCTCAAGCAAGTCTCCTACCTCCGCCTCCCAAGTAGCTGGGACCACAGGTGCCCGCCACAACGCCCAGCTATTTTTTGGTTGCAGCCATCGTTGTTGTTTGGCGGGTCCGGGCTGGGGATTCGAACCCGCCACCTTAGGTGTACACGGCTGGCACCTTAGCCGGTTGAGCTATAGGCGCCGAGCCAATCAAATCAACTTTTAAATGCAGATATAGTATACTTCTTTTATGTAGTATCTTCATTAGTGAAAACCTTAACGAAGTTCAGGAGAAATAAGGCAAAGTAGGTGAAATATATAAATATCATAAATAAAATATATTCTAGAAGGAATTTTTAAATTCTGGAACTAAGTGAGGTAATAACTTCTAACCTTAAAAAGTGTAAAAATGACTGCCAAAGGAAACAAAGAATTGACCTCACTTTAAAGCTAAATATTATTGAGACTGTCAAATAAGTTAAATGATACATAAGCAGAGGTGGCCAGGCTCCTATCTTTACATAGTGAAGGCAGCTATAAAACTTCCCAGGGGCAAAGCCATTTCTGTTTGTGGCTTTTTTTATGTTCCAGCGCTTCCTCACAGTGAATGGGTTTCTGAGGAAGAACACCAAACTCCAAAATATACATCTATAGTAGATACTTTATTAAAAATATAAAAGCATGTGGCTTTCTACCAAAACCTCAACTGAATTAAGAGAAACATTGGGGTTTTGTTACAGTAAAGGATTATGAGTTCCTTTTCCTTTAGAATACTTGAATCTATGTTCATGAGGGATACTGGTCTGTAATTTTCTTTTGTTAGAATGTCTTTACCTCATTCTGGTATCAGGATAATGCTGGCCTCATAGAATGAGTTGGGATATATTTTTCTCTCTTCAGTCTTCTGGAAGAATTTATTAGGAATGGTATAATTTCTTGCCTAAAAAAGCTTAGTAGAATTCTCAATGAAGCCATCTGGGCCTGTCACTCTCTTCATGGAAAGATTTTTAACTATAAATCCAATTTCTTTGATAATAGGATTATTCAGACTATTTCTTCTTAAGTAAGCTTAATAATTTTGGTCTTTCAATGTGAATTTGTCCATTTTTCTTGGTTGTTGAATTTATTGACATAAATTTGTTCATAATATTCCCTCAATATCCTTATTAATATTGGTATAATCTATAATGATATCACTTCTCTCATTATTCATATTCATAATTTGCACACTATATCTTTTTTCACTTAACAGTCTGGCTAGAGATTTGTCAATTTTATTTATCTTCTTAAAAATCAGCTTTTTGTTTCATTGATTTTTCTCTATTGCTTTTCTGTTTTACATTTCATTGATATGTTCTGACATGTTATTCTTTCCTCTTCTCTGCATATTCAACTTACTCTTACAGTTCCTTAAAGTGGAAAGTTAGGTTACTGATTTAAGATCTTTCTTCTTTTCTAATTTAGGCAATAAGAACTACATATTTCCCTATAAGTACTGTTTATCAGCATTCCACAAATTTTGGTACATTTTTACTTTCATTTAGCTCAAAATAAACAAATAAATATACACATATATTGTTATTTACTTATTTTATTTTTTCTTTTTGAGGCAGAGTATCACTCTGCTGCCCTGGCTAAACTGTCATGGCATCATCTTAGTTCACAGCAACCTCAAACTCTTCAGCTTACAAGATCCTCTTGCACCAGTCTCCCAAGTATCTGGGACTACAGGCAACCACCACAACACATGGCTAGTTTGGGGTTTGTTTTTTTTGTTTGTTTGTTTTGTTTTGTTTTCTATTTTTAGTAGAGACAGGGTCTCACTCTTGCTTCTTGATGATTTATCCCTCTGTTGTTATGCAATGACATTCTTTATCCCTAGTGATATTCTTTGCTCTGAAATTTACTGTGTTTGGTATTAGTTAGCCACTTTAGCTTTCTTCTGGTGTTAGTATGATATATCTTTTCCCATCCTCTTACTTTTAAATCTGTTTGTATCTATATTTCAGCTGTGTTTCTTGCAAATGGCATATAGTTTGATTGTGATTTTTATCCAATATGATAATCTGTCTTTTAATTGAAATCTTTAGCCCATGTGCACTTAAGCTTAACCGTTGATATGGTTAAATTTATCATCTTGTTCATTTGTGCTCAATATTCTTTATTGCTTTTCCTCTTTTTCAGCCTACTTTTTGACTATTTTTTATTACTCCATTTTATTTCCTTTATTTCCTTTATTAGCTGTAACTCTTGCTTCACTATTTTAATAGTTGCTTTAGAGTTTATAGTATATGTCTGTAACATATCACAGTATGACTTCAAGTATTTTACTTATAAATATGCTATAATGCCCACGACACATTATTTTTTGTTGTCTCTTAAAGAGATTTAAATAATAAGAAAAATCTGATATATTTCCCCATGTAGTTGTCATTTCTGGTATTCCTTATTCCTTTCTGTAGGTAGATATTTCCAACTCTTGCCATTTTCCTTCTGCCTGAGGGGTTTCCTTTAGAATTTCTAATAATGCAGGTCTACTACTAATAAATACTTCCAGCTTTTCTATTTCTGAAAAAGTGATGGTTTTGTCTCCATTTTTAAGAGATTTTTCTCTGAGTACAGAATTCTAGGTTGGTAGTATTTTTTTTCCTGGTGTTCTTAAGATATTGCTTCACTGTCTTATCATCTGTAGCATTTTTCAAGAAAAACCAACTTTAATCTTTATCTTTGTTCCCATTGGCTTTGAGAAGTTTTATTATGATAAGGTTTAGCATAGTTTTCTTCAAGTGTCACATGATTGGGGTTCAGTGTGATCTCAGGATTTATGTATGTGTAGTAGTCAACAAAATTCATTAAATTTCTTCATGTATTTTTTTCTGCTTTCCTATTGGGAAATATACATGCATATATATAAAGCAAAATTATATGTATACACATATATTTTACTGGCTTAAAGTTTCCCCTCACTTCCCAGATGCAGCTTTATTGATGCAATTCACATACAATAAAAGTCACTTGTTTTAAGTGTATACATCAATGAATTTTAGCATATTTAGGAAATTGTGCAACCATCACTACTATATGATTTTAGAACATTTCCATCATCCCAAGGGGAAATCTCACACTCATTGTATTAGTTTTCTATGGCTGACAGAACAAATTACCACAAACTTAATGGCTAAAGTAGTATAAAAGTACCATCTTAGACTTTTAGAGTCAGAAGTCTGAACAGGTCTCCCTGGGCTAAAATTAAATGTTGGCAAGGCTACATTCCTTTTTGGAGGCCCTAGGGAAAGACCTATTCTTTTTCCAACTTCTAGGGGGCCTCCACAGTCTATGGCTGATGATCCCATTCCGCCTTTTCCCCCAGTCTAGACAACCACTAATCTACTTTCTGTTTTTATAGATTTGCCTATTCTGGATAGTTCATATAAATAGAATTATACAATATCTTCTCTTTTGTTCTTGACTTTGCACTGAGCATAATGTCTTCAAGTTTCATCCATGTTGTAGTACATAGTGTCAGTATTTCATTTCCTTTTATGGTTGAATAAATATCCCATTGTATGGATAAGTCACATTTTGTTTATCAATTCATCAATTTAGGGACATTTGAGTTATTTCCATTTGTTGGTTTATAAATAATGTTTCTAAGAAGATTAAGTTTTCATGTGGACATGTTTTCATTTTGCTTGGGTATACAACTATGCTAAGTCCACATTAAGACTGGAATTGCTGGATTGTAAGGTACATTTAATTTTTCAAGAACTACCAAACTATTTTGCAAAGTGGCAGTGTCACTTTACATTTGTACCAACAACTGATGAAGGTTCCATTCTCTCTACTTCCTCAATAGAAGGTATTATTGTCTGACCTTTTCATTATAGCCATTCTAATAAATTTAAATTGGTTTTTCATTGTGGTTTTGATTCACATTTTCTTACTAATTAAGGATGTTGAGCATTTGTTCATATCCTTATTAGCTGTTTATATACATAATCTTTAGGGAAATGTCTATTCAAATCTTTTGCCCATTTTAAAATTGGATTGTCTTTTTATCATTGAGTTTTAAGTGTTCTTTATATATTATGAATACAAGTCCTTTAACAGATATGTGATTTTCAAATATTTTCTCCTATTTTTTTTTTTTTTTTTTGCAACAGAGTCTCACTATGTCACCCTCAGTAGAGTGCTATGGCATCACAGCTCACAGCAACATCCAACTCTTGGGCTTAAGCAACTCTCTTGTCTTAGCCTCCAAGTAGCTGGGACTATAGGCACCTGCCACAATGCCTGGCTGTTTTTTTGTTGTGGTGGTGGTTGTCATTGTTGTTTAGCTGGCCCAGGCTGGGTTCCAATTCACCAGCCTCAGTGCACGTGACCAGTGCTGTAACCACTGTGCAACAGGCACTGAGCCTCCTGTCTATCTTTTTACATTTTTGATGGTGCCCTTTAAAGCATGAAAGTTTTTAATTTTGATGAAATTAACTTACCTATTTTTCTTTTGTCACTAGTTCTTATCATGTTGTATCTAAGAAATCATTGAGCCAAAATCAGAAGTTTTGGCCAGAGCTGGGTTGAACTCACCATCTCCAGCATATGGGGCCGGCACCCTACTCCTTTGAGCCACAGGTGCTGCCCCCATCTTTGTTCTTTTTCAGTATTGTTTTGGCTGTTCAGGGTCCCTCGCATTTCCACGTGAATTTTACGAGCAGTTTGACGTTAAAACCAGCTGAGATTTGATAGGAATTGCACTGAATCTGTAGATCAATTTGGGAAGTACTGACCTCTTAACAACATTAAATCTTCTAATGCATTAACATGGGATACCTTTCCAGTTATATGCATTCTCTTTAATTTCTTTCAACAATATTTCATAGTTTTTAATGTATAAGTCTTATGGTTCTTTTAAAAATTACTTTTATAAATCGACAAATAAAAGTTTTATATGTATATACCAGTGGTGTACAACATGATCTATTGTAGAATGGATAAACTAAAGTATGGATTACCTCATATACTTGTCATTTTTTAGTGTGGTGAGAACACCTAAAATTTACTCTCTTAACAATTTTCAAGTATATGATACATCATTATTCACTATAGTCACCTTGTTGTACACTAGCTCACATAAAAGGGAAATGTCATAACCACAGGGATTCATCCCAGAAATGCAAGGTTGGTTTCAGATCTAAAAATAAATGTAACATGCTAATTTAACAGATCAAAGAACAAAAAACACAACATCATCTTAATTGATGCAGAAAAAGCTTTGTGGGATTTTATCAAATGCCTTTTCTGCATCAATTTAACAATTAACTCCCACTGGACCATGTTATATTCCTTTTATATATAGAATATGGCTGGATTCGGCTTTCTAATAGTTTCCTGAAGATTTTTGCATTTGCACTCAAAAAGAATATTGGTTTGAAATTTCTTTTCTTATGATGTCACTGGTTTTGGCATCAGGATAATACTGATGTCATGGAGGAAGCTAAGAAGTGTTTATTGATGACATTAAAGACTTAAAACAAAAGAGACAATCAGCTGCTTCAAGATGAAGCTAACTCTTTCTCCCAGCCACTAGCTGCCAGATGGGCATCAAAGGAGATGAAAAACACAAATTTCACACATTTTCTGAGACACTATAGCATTTGATGCTGTTTAAAATAATTCTAATATAGTGTTTTTTTCTTTTTTTATAAAATAAAAATGTTCGTAAACTCAAAAATAAATAAATAAATAAATGAAGGTGATGCTCAAGAGAAGCCAGAGAAGCTGTTACAGAAGCTCTGGGTGAAGAATGGAAAGGTGATAGGGTAGGAATCAGTTTCCCCATGAAGCAAAGTGTTTCTGCCCACTGGCTGTGTATGCCTGCCACTGCATTCCCACCATGGACCAAGAGGAGCAGGGAAAGACTGCTCAGATCTGCTTGGGATTGCACCATCGATGCCAATTTGAGTATTTTCAGCTTGGTTATTATAAAAAAGGAAAGAGAAAGAAGAAGAGCAGAAAAAAGAAGAGGAGGAGGAAAAGGTAAAGAAGAGGAAGAAGGGGGAGGAGAAAGAGGAAGGAGAAAGGGATATTCATGGACTGACAGAAACTATGGTGCCTTGTCACCTGCAGCCCAAAAGAGCTAACTGAATACACAGACTCTTCTCCAAAGAAGGGAATGTCTCCTGTCAGCACATAGCCAGGCCTGCCAAGTGGGTTAGGGTCACTGTGGAAGTGTGCAGTGCCTGTGATAACACAGTCCTCGGGCCTTCCAGGCAGCAGCCCTCAGTCTCGCTGCAAGTTAGTGTAAGTACCTCTGGGATCTCAAAGAGCACATTCTGCTTCCTTGCTCTTCTCAGAAGCCCTGGACTCTGCATTTGAAAAAAAAAAAAAAACTCCCTAAGGATTCTGGTAGACCTAGACTAAATTAGAAAAATACCGGTTAACTCCTGGCAAATTCCTGGGCTGCAAGCCCTCAACAAAATGGAGTAAGTCTAGTTCACTCCCAAGATAGATGGGAAAGTACTCATTAACTTCTTGCTTGACTAACTCCCTGGGAAATGAACTGACTATCCCCCAACTGACCTTTAAACAATACCAGGTAGAAAGAATACTGGAACTAAGATATATGAAAATATTAAAACAAAGATATATGATGTATAGCTAACTAACCACAAAATTCTGCTTCTGTGCAATGCTTGCAGTGCTACCCCACCTGACTGCATCTGGACAGCCTTCATGCCAACCAGGATGCAGACCAATCCTTAAAAACCCAACTCCCTGGCTCGGCGCTTGGGCTCAAGTGACTAGGGCGCCAGCCACATACACCTAAGGTGGCAGGTTCGAATTCAGCCTGGGCCTGCCAAACAATAATGATGGCTGCAACCAAAAAAAAAATAGCCAAGCGTTGTGGTGGGCGCCTGTAGTCCCAGCAACTTGGGAGGTGGAGGCAGGAGACTCGCTTGAGCCCAGGAGTTGGAGGTTGCTGTGAGCTATGCCATGACATTCTACCCAGGGGTACAGCTTGAGGCTCTGTCTCAAAAAAAAAAAAAAAAAACCCAACTCCCTAAGTACTCAAGCCTGCTCTCAGAAACCCCATGTTGGGACACTGAGGCAGTCACTGGCTGGCTCTTCAATAAAAGGACTCTGCTGTAAAAAAAAAAAAAAAAAAAAGTGTTTATTCCTCTTATATTTTTTTGAAAGAGTTTGAGAAAACTGATTTTCCCCCAAATTTTTTATTTGGCAAAAGACAAACAACATAAAATTTATCATCTTAACCATATTAAGCATATAGTTCAATCGTATTAAATACATTTCATTTTGAGCAGCCATCACCACTATCCATCTCCAGAATACTTCTCAGCTTGAAAAACTGAAACTCTATACCCATTAAACAATAATTACCTATTCCCCACTCTCCCCAACCCTCAGCAAGCACCATTCTCCTTTCTGTCTTTGATTTTGACTACTCTAAGTACTTCATATAAATGGAATCATATAGAATTTATCTTTTTGTGACTGGCTGATTTTACTTATGCTATGTCCTTAAGGTTCATCCATGTTGTAGTATATGTCAAATTTTTATTCCTATTTAAGGCAGAATAATATCCCATTGAAATGTATGCACTACATTTCACTATAGGCAAAAGGCCTATATGCCTCTGGCCAAAAAAGCTATTTGAGAGAGAGCAGTGAAAAGACTTAGTGTGGCATATTTGTGAGAAACTGAGGCAGAATCCCATATGGCTGGGTTGATTGTGGGCATAAAAACCCCCTGACCTAAGGTTGGCCTGGTCGGTTGCAAGCATAAAAACATCCTGACTTAAGGCTCACATGGGAGTGGAGGTTTGCACATAAATTTCTGTGTGCCCTAGAAGTTTCTTTCTTTTTTTAAAAATTTTTTTATTAAATTATAGCTGTGTACATTAATACTATCATGGGGTACAGCAGGTTGTCACTATATACAATTTGGAATACTTTCATCCAACTGGTTAACATAGCCATCATGTTATTTTCTTAGACTTTCAAACCATCTCTTTCCTTCATAGCCTCAGGCTTCATCAGATAAGAACAAAAGTAGTAATGGCTAACAACATGTTCTCCATTAAGTTATGTTAAACCCAGTTATGTTGAAAGGGCTATGCTAAAAGGTGTGTGTTGGGTGGGTTATCAGATTACTAGGGAGGTAGTTAGTCACAAGATGTTTAAATGGATTAATGAAGTCATTGATGTCCAATGCGCAGTGCAAAGGATTGTAATGAATATTAATGACATCATTGATGTATAGGATGCATGTACAAAATTGACTATATAAACCAAAAGTAAATAAAGCAAGCTCGCAATTTTGCCTTAGTGAACAAATGGTCACCTTTAGTTAAAACACAATCTCAATAAGCATGCTTATTCTCCACGGCATCCCTTTTCTGTGAGACTCTAACCGCAACATTCCACTTATCCATTTATCCATCAAGAGATAATGTGGTTTGCTTCCATGTTTTAGCTATTTTAAACAATGACATCTCTTTGAGATGCTTTTAATTCTTTGTAGTATATACTAAGAAATGGAATATTTGGATATGTTAGTTACATTTTAAATTTTTTGAGAAATTGCCATGCCATTTTCCACAACAGTACACAGGTTTCCAATTATTCCATGTTTGTCAACACTTGTTATTTCCACCAACAGTACACAGGTTTCCAATTATTCTGTGTTTGTCAACACCTGTTATTTTCTATTTTTTTCTTTTAATAGTAGCCATCCTTGTGTCTGTGAGGTGATATTTCATTATAGTTTTTATTTGCATTGCCCCAATGAGTAGTAATGTTGGGCATTGTTTCACATGCTTATGGCACTATATGTCTTCTTTGGAGAAGTATCTATTCAAACCTTTTGCCCATTTTTTAATTTAGGCTGCTTTGCTATTGGGAGGGGCAGTGTTTTTATTTATTTGTTTCTGAGACAGAGTCTCACTCTTTTACTCTGGGTAGTGTCAATGGCATCATCACAGCTCACAGCAACCTCAAACTCTTGGGTTCAAGTGATCCTCTTGCCTCAGCCTCCTGAGTGGTTGGGACTATAGTTGTGCACCAAAACACCCTTTCATTTCTGGTCATAATAATTTGAATCTCCTCCTCCTTTTTTTTTTTTTAAGTCAGTCTAGCTAAAGGTTTGTCTATTTTGTTAATCTTGTCATTGATACTCTCTATTATTTTTCCTTTCTATATTTCATTTATTTCCTGTCTAATCTTATTTCCTTCATCTGCTTAATTTGGGTTTAGTCTACCTTCTCTTAAAGCACCCTATGATAGAAGATTATGATATTTACTTAATTTTTCTTTGATTTCAAAGTATTCTTTTGTCTGTTTTTATTTCAAAATATTAATTAAGGAGGTACAAGTGTTTTCATTGCATAGATACCTTATATAATGTTTACATCAGAGCTTTTGGTATGCATGGCACAAGAATAGTGTTCACTGTACTCAGTAGGTAAATTTTTATCCCCCCCCCCGTCCCCCTTCGTGGTTTCTCACCCTTTATAGTGCTTTAACCTGTGTGTAACCATTTATTATCTCCCACTTATTAGCGAGAACATATTGTGTTTAGTTTTCCATTCCTGAGATACCTCACCTAGAATAATGGTCTTCAGTTCTATCCAAGTTGCTGCAAACATTATTATTTCATTCCTTTTTATGGCTGAGTAGTACTCTGTGGTAAATATATACCACAATTTCTCTGTCCATTCATAAACTCAATAGACACTTAGGTTGTTTCGCTATCTTTGTAATTGTGACTTTTGCTGTGATGAACATTCAGATGCAAGCATCTTTCTGATAAAGGCACCTCATTTCCCTGGGATCTTCGATATATGGTAGGTCTACATTTATTTCTTTGAGAAATTTCCATACTGTTTTCATAGAGGTTGTACCCATCTATGGCCCCATCAACAGTGTGTAAGCATTCCTTTCTCCCTTCATCCACACCAGGATCGATTATTTTTTGATTTTTCAGTAATGGCCATTCTAATAGGGTTAAGGTGGCATATTATTTTTTTTATTTTTATTTGCAGTTTTTGACCGTGGTGGGTTTGAACCCACCACCTCCAGCATATGGGGCTGGTGCCCCACTCCTTTGAGCCACAGGCTCTGCCACTCATTTAGTTTTAATTTGTATTTCCCTGATGACTAGTGACATTGAACATTTTCTCATGTTTGTTGACCATTTGTCTATCTTCTTTCAGATAACTGCTGTTCATTTCTTTTGACTGCTTTTTGATAGGATTGTTTTTTCTTGCTGATTTGTTTGACTTCTTTGTACATATTTAGATGTTAGTCCTTTGTTGGATGTATGGATTGTGAATGTTTTCTACCATTCTGAAGGTTATCTATTCACTCTGTTGATTATTTCCTTTGCATTGCAAAAGCTTTTTAATTTAATTAAGTCCTATTTATTTTCATTGTTGCTGTATTTGCCTTTAGGATCTTGGCCATAAGATTTGCCTAGGCCAATGTCTAGAAGAGTTTTCTTACAATTTCTTCTGGAATTTTTATGGGTTCATGCCTTACATTTAAATCTTTTATCCATCTGAACTTGATTTTTGTATATGGAAAAACATAGGGGTCCTGTTTGCTTCTTCTGCATGTGACTATCCAATTTTCCCAGTATCATTTATTGAACAGAGCTTACTTTTCCCCAGCATATATTGTTGTCTGCTTTGTTGAAGATCAGTTAGGTGTTAGTAGATGGTTTTATTTCTACCTAAAGTGATTTATAGATTCAATACAATACCCATCAAAATACCAGCATCATATTTCACAGTTCTAGAAAAAAAAATCCTAAGCTTCATTCGGAACCAAAAAAGAGCCCGAACAGCCAAAGCAATCTTAAGCACAAAGAACAAATCTGGAAGCATCACATTACTTGATTTCAAATTATACCACAAAGCTATAATAACCCAAACTGCATGGTACTTGTATAAAAGCAGAGACAAAGATGAATGGAACAGAATATTTTGAAGTATTTTCTAATCTCCTTTGTCATTTCTTCCTTGCACCACTGATTATTCAGGAATATGTTATTTTCCATATATTTGTGAGTTTTCCAAATTTCCTTCTGCTACTGGTCATTAATTAATACCACTGTAGTCAGAGATGCATTTTATTGATTTTAATCCTCTGTGTCTCTAGGAGAAACTTTTGTCTTCAAAGCTACTTTGTCTAATATTAGTATAGCCACATCAGGTCTCTTTCAGTTACTGTTTTCATGGTATATTTTCACCACCCCCCATCTACTTACTGTCAATATATTGTATCTTTGAATCTAAAATGTGTTCCTATTCCCGACATATAGTTATTTTTTCTAATCCATTCCGCAAACCTCTGCCTTTTGATATGCTTAATCCATTAACATTTTTTAATTACTGATATGGTATGATTTATGTCTGAATAACTTTAAAAAATTCTCTACGTGGTTTGTATTTCTATGCTATCAAGTTCATTAACCTTTTCTTTCTTAATGCCAAATGTGCCACTAGTCCTATATAATGTATTTTTCATCCCAGACATCACAGGTTTCATCTGAAGATGTTTAATTTGGTTCTTTTTTTAAAAAACATATTCTGAGTCTCTATTCACAGATATAATGCAACTATAAAAATTTTTAATGCCCTTCTCTACTAATTCTAGTATCTTATGTATATTAGTTTTGATTTGGTTTTGACTGATGGATTGGTATCCTAATTATGGGACAGATTTTCTTACTTTTTGTATGTCTGGAGATATTTGTCTGAATGTTACATTTTGGGGTGCTGGATATTTTTGTATTTCTTTAAATATTCTTGATTTTTATTTTAGAACACAGTTAAGTTACTTGGAAACAGTTTCATCATTTTGAATCTTACTTGTTAGGCAAGACCAATGTATGATTATTCCCCACTACTGAAGCAAGATTCCTTTAAGTACTTTCTCCAATACCCCATAAATCAAGAGATGCTCTGGTCTGGCTGACAGGAACAGGCACTATTATTGGACCTCTGTGAGTGTTATCACTGTTCTCTCTAATTCTCTTTGGTACTTATTTCCCTAGTTGTGGACAGTTTCCTTACTTACATGTGCCAATTAATAATCTGAATAGTCAAGAGGAACTCTCTGCAGATACTCAGAGTTGTCTCTCTGTACAGCTCTCTCCTCTCCACTACTCCGTCCTAAGAACTCTACTTCCCCTGTTCTCTTAGCTGTATCTCCTCAACCCTGGGCATCTGATAAGCTTTGCCTGTTTCCCCTCCCTGCACCATACTCCAAAAATACCCTCAAAAGAATAAGCCGTGGCAATCATAGAATCACCTAATTTGTTTCTTGCCTGTTAGAAACAATCACTGTTATTCATTGTTTGATATACAAGGTCTTAAAAACCATTATTATTTCAAGTATTGTATCATTTTTTCCCCCTGGTCATTTCAGGTGAGAGGGTGAGAAAATAGGCACTGTTACTCCCTCTTGCCCAGAAACAGAAGTCCTTCCCTGGGTTTAATGATGGTTCCTGTAAGTTCCAAATGTCTCAGAATTTTTCTAAGCCACTAGAAGCCCCTTATGATACATTCAATGTAATATAATAGAAGGTCTACAACATGGAAGTATTCTTTCTAAAAATGATCTACCTGACTATTGCATCTGAGTCAAAGCAGGCTTCACATAAGCCACCAGCCTATAACAGACAGCAGTTCCCCAGCAGTTGGGCTCCTTCTGCCTCCAGAGTTCCTGTGTTCAGTTCCTTTCTCTTTATGCCACTAACATAGGAGGTCTGAAAATTAAGTTTGCAAACATGTCACCATATGCTTACATTGGTAATACCGTACAAGCCACTTTCTAAGGTTTCATAACCTTGGTATATCAGAGTCTCACAGCAGTGTTTGTGTCAAGGTATGGTGGTATCTTGCTGAGTGGTGTTCATTATCATTGCACGTTTTTGTGTGCCACTGTGAGAATGTTGGATCTTGAATTAGAGTAAGGAACAAACATTACATTTCTCATTAAACTTAGCAAAAGTGGAAGTGAAATCAGGGACATGTTAGCCCAAGTTTATGGGGATAATGCCATGAAGAAAATAGCAGTGTACAAATGGATTAAACATATTTGTTAGGGGAGAGAAAGCATCACTGATGAAGAGAAGTCAGGGCCACCAGTAACAAACAGAACTTGCAAAAACATTGCAAAGTTCATCAAATTATGGTTCAAAATCATTGGCATCCTGTAAGAAGCATAGCAGACTGAGTAAACATTGATAGAGAAACAGGAAAATCTTAACAGAAAGTCTTGCCATAAGAAAGATATGTGCAAAACTGGTCCCAAAGTTGCTCACCAATGAACACTGCCTGTGAGAGTTTTTACCCAATAAACAAATAATTGTGTTAGAACACTCTCTCTACTCATCTGATATGGCCTCTAATGACTTTTTTCTTTACCCACAGATAAAGGAAATATTGAAAGGAAGACATTTGTATAACATTCAGGACATCAAGGGTAATATGACGAGAGTTCTGATGGCCATTCCAGAAAGAGTTCCAAAATTTTTTTGAAGAGTAAACTAAGTACTAGTGTCAATGCATAGCTTCCCCAAGGGGAGTAGGTGACTATAGTGATATTCAGCCAAGAGGTATGTAGCACTTTTTCTAGGATTGAGTTCATGAACTTAATTGTCAGGCCTCATATGTCACTCTTACAATGGCATACACAGACACATTGACAAGGGCAATATTTAAGCATGAGACATCCAAGAGACAAAACAATGCAGGCCACTGATAGAGATAGCATTGATTCCTGCATTTCTTTTTTTTTTTTTTTTTTTTTGAGACAGAGCCTCAAGCTGTCCCCCTGGGTAGAGTGCCGTGGCATTACAGCTCACAGCAACCTCCAACTCCTGGGCTCAAGCGAGTCTCTTGCCTCCGCCTCCCAAGTAGCTGG